>VWZO01013339.1:79835-149615 GCA_013396975.1 Bucco capensis | reverse complement strand
GGGGTTGGACTAGATGAGCTCCAGAGGTCCCTTCCAACCCAAACCAGTCTAGGATTCTAGGATTCTAGGATGTCATTGCCATCAAGGGCAGTTTGGGTGTGGTGGTGGTTTTGTATCTATTTGTGTATATTTCCTTTTATTATTATTTTCATTAAAATGGTTGAATTTTTCACTTCCAAGCCACAAATATCTCTCTCTCTCTGTCTGTTAATTCCCTTTTTCGTTCCTAGAGTGGGAGAAAAGAGAACATCTGTCACTGGATTAGTGGTTGGCCCAGCCCTAACCCTTGACACAGGCACAGAAATGGAAAGGAGCATGGTGGTTTTGATGCCATGTTCATGTCCATAGGTATTGCCATGCCTCCTAGGATAAGGATCCCATGTAACAAGACCAAATGCTAGGCTACTAGATGAAGCCACTCATGTGATATCTATGCACATGAGAGTGGCTCAAATTACCTCATAGAAACCCATTTAGACAGGATTGTTTCAACAGCTGACAAATTCCCTGACTTACTAAAAGATCTTTTGCCTGCTTGAGAAAAGGTTCCATAATTATTAAAGGGAAAAAGAAAAATAAAAATGAAAGATGAGTTCTTTATATAAAGAGGAGGAAGAACTGAAAAACCTGCATGATCCTTTGCTCTCCAGCCCTCAGATGTGTAGGCAAGATATAAGCAGTAGGACAAAAAGGAACAACAATATGAAAAAGCCACTCAAATATCAAGAATGAAAAATGTCTAAAAAGCAAAATCCTGACTAAAAATTAAGACATTATGTCATTTTCTGAGTTATCTGAGAGCAAAAACAATGAACAATGTGCCAGCTTGCATGCTGTGGTCCATGTTGTGAAGCAGGGGCAGGATTTCCAGCATCATATGCTAGAGCTCTCCCCTCGATGTCAAGATGAAGAAGCTGACCACTTCTGGGGCTTTCAAATCAATTCAGTTCCCAGCCAGCAGCAGTAATAAAATGAGTATATAATGCCACCTTCTGGCTATAGTGGAGGACACAATAAAAACGGCAGAAAGATAGTGTTCTGTCCCTCCTGCACTTGGGTAGATGATATATATGACTTGCTTGTGGAAGTCAAATTTCTTCTGCTGACTTAATCCCACAGCCAAAATTAATCAGACATCCTAGCTAACAGGATCAGGAAATGTCATAAATTATGCTGCCTACAAACCAACAACAGCATTAACAGCACGAAGAAGGTGGAGGCTTTTTGTGATTAATCACTCTTTAAGTTGCCTAAAGGACCTAGGAAACCTCCTGCTGGCTGACACAATGAACAACATTTTATATGAAGCGATGTAAGGAAATGTCTTTAAAAGTGATGGATTATGCAGATGTGAGATGGAGACTGTGTGATGTGGTTACCTAAGGGCTGCAAAGTGTGTGGCAGGACCCTGTGCTGCTCCCAGCCCCCAGCAGCCCTCCCCAAGGTGATGTTTTCACCCCAGTAGCTGAGCACCCTCAGGAAAAGCCACATAACACAAGGGGTTGGATTGAGTTGGCTCCAGGCAGAGCTAGGAATTTTATGCAAACAAAGCCACTAGCAAATTTTGGCTTGCCTTTTATTTATTTTCTTTTTGTACACAAACCAGAAAGCTCCATACCTAGGTGAGGGATAGGAAATGGACATTTCATCTGCCAGGTTTCTATGGCACCCTGCAGATCAGTGTTGCTCTTTTTTTGGGAGATGTTGAAAAGTCACTATGGTTCCTGTTTGCTCCCCTGAGAAGTCTCAGCACTTAGAAAATACACTTTGATTTTCATTTTCTTGCTTAAAGAGATACAATTCTCAGGGTTTCCAGCACATCCTCCACTGTGCTGTATTGCACATCATTTTAAATCTACATGAAATGGGCAACTAGCCCTTCTCAAGTGAGAAAAGCTGCATTTTATACTCCTTTTTTTTCTAGTACTATCAAATACAACATATGCAAAGCAGCTGAGAATAAAATGCCAGAGTTGAGACAAACTGTTATAGCTGCCAAAAGCCTTCTGTCAGAGGAGATCCTGGCTGGATAGATCCTTTAGGGATCTGCATAGCTTTAGGTGCACACTGATGGATACAGCCAAGCAGTTTTCTCCTTGTTCTTCATCAGTGAGCATTTCTAGATAGGCTGAAAATTTCCACTGTCATAATCTTTTGAAAGTAATTTATCCAAAGTGTTAGAGTGAGTGTTTCACAGAAGAGTTAGACATCACCAGTGGATCTGAACCCTGTCCTTGGGACCATCTTCCAACACCTGGACTCTTTTCTTGCTTACGAGAGAGAGGAGGATATTATTATCCATCACTCCCATGGTGTCTGGGAGCTTGGTGAAGGTACAGACTTAGATGCATCTAAAGCAACCAGACCTTCCTCCTTCAACTTAAGGAGATGGGTCTGGGGATGGCCATAATAAAGACAAATCACCAGCAGGAATAACTTTAATCCTGTGAAGAAAATGAAGCAGCAAGAAAATATTTTGCTTGAGGCCTGACTGAGAACATCCCTATAGGAATTTAACTGGCCCAAAAATGATGTGCACCTGTTTCAGACCTGACTCATCTTCACTTTCCTGAGCACTGAAAAACCCCAGAGGCTGCATCCTCCATGGAGAAGTGTTTGAGGCTTGGAACACCCCAAGCCTGCCAAGAAGGCAAATAAATAAATCCACAATACAAAAACTTACACCTTGCATTTTCAGGGAAAGAGAAATGCCTTTCATTTTCAAAGCTGACATTTCCCTTCTGGAGCCTTGATTTCTAAACACGTTTCACTCTGCATATTCACAAGCTTCAAGTGAGTGTTTCCACACCTCACAGCCAAGGCCTGCATGGAGCTCCTACTGCAGGAGCTGCTTTTAAGTGGAGTAACACATTGGCATGAAGGCAGCAAGCAGTGACACAGCTCCTCTCCTGCAACTTCAGAGTCATTTGGGCTTGTCTGGCCCCTGGAGAGGCTGAGGGTGCCCATGTGAGATGCCCTCCTCACTAGCTCTGCCAATTAAACTAGACAGGGTAATCCTCTTGCCTGTATTAGTTGATGTGGCAAGCCCATAATTAAAGGACTCCCCATCGCTTTGCAATCTTATCCAGCTATATGACCAGGTGGAGCACCTTTGTCTCAGCCTGCTACCTGCTTTTCCAGCTGCCAGTTATTAAACATCAGCCCTCTAGCAGGCCCTGGGATGATGAATGCTCTGCATATCCACCATGCAGCAGGTCAGATACTCCCTCCTCTGCCATCTCCCAGTTCATCTGATCCAGCAGATGGATCCCTCGGTGTCTTTGTCTGCTCTGACCTACTTCTCCCTTTCATCATCTGCCAACTGAATCTCTGGGCTATCTGACTCACCACAGATGTGGGGATGCTGTGCCTGCCCACACACATCTCTTCTCTCCTGGCACCGAGTTAGCCTTTTATTTTAGGTATGGGCATGGCCTGCACTGATTTCCCCAGCCAAGCTGTGATCTCTTTCTCACTGCAGCCAACAAATGCCAAAACCACCTGCCTTCAGACCACCTCCAGCATGCTGGTAATGGCTTTCCCATGTTTCTCTGCAAGACACAAGTCTCAGAGCAAACAGGACCAGTTGTCTGGAAAGACTGTTGGCTGAGGAGTGCCTGGGGTACTGCGTGGACATCTACCCATCCTTCCCCTTCTCTGGTTGACAGGACAGCTGAATTTGGATGGAGATACTTCTCATAGCCTGCAAGATTATTCAGTGTCCTGGAAGATGCCAGTGAGGTGCAGAAGACATTGAGGAAAGCTACGATGGCAGATGCAGGCTAGCCTAAGTGGCTCTGACCACAGGGACCCCAGGAGGCATGGAGCAGAGACTCCCAGCTTGAGCCTGGGGCATAGCAGAGGAGCTTGAGCTGATCTGGCACAACTAGAAGGAGCCTGGGCCAAGCCACCAGCCCTGCTGTGAAGACCAAGTTGCACACCTAGCTGAGGCTTTTCTGTTGTGACACCTGCAGGAACCCATTCATCCCCTCTTTTACAGACAGTGGCAGCAGCAAGCAAACAGCTGCTATCAACTTCTTGCTGCAGCTGTACCTTGACCAAGGATCAAGTATGCAGAGCATGCACTGAACTCTCTAACTGCTTTTAAACTGCCCCTAGCTGGCAAGAGGAAGCACTGGATGAAGTAGCTAAATTTTCACTGTTACCAGATGTCTTTGATCCATGCAGCAGTTATTTGGGGGAACTATGGAACTGAGGAGCTGTGTAAGTAACTGCTGCTGTGTCTCAGCTACATCAAATGCACATCTTCTGCCCTCCACCAGTGTACTCCATCTAGACATGGCTTTACAGAAGACTCTGCTATATGGCCTCTCAGCTGTTGGTATCACAGAAAGGAGGATCCACGGAAATCCCTTTTCCTTTGCAAAATTCCTGGTACCAGGGGCAATTTCCAGCAGCAGATTTGAGCCTGGATTTTCTGTACAGAAAGGGGTGGGGTGGAGGGTGTGCAAAAAGGACCTGTCTCTCCAAGGCACTCCTAGTAAAGGGTGAGAGATGACTCTAAAATGCTACCTGATGCTATAACCTAATATAGAGAATCCATGGAGTCTCTGAGTCTTTCAACTGTTCCCATTCAGGGCTAGACACTGACAGCTATGTACTAGCTGAGCTCCAGGCACTGAGCCAAGTCTCGGAAGGATTCAGCCTGAATCCAGCCTTAATTTCTTCTTGCTCAGAAGTGCTTGTGATGAGTCTTAGCAGAGACACATTTAACAGGAGAACAACCAGACACTCCAAGGCTTAATGCAAGAGTACACGCACAGAGAAAGGGAGTGAAAAGAATTTTGATTAATTGCTGTGTATTAATTTCCCACTGCAGTGGATGGAATATTTGCTTCAAGCTTTTCAGAGAGACAATATGGAAATGTTTGACACAGCTGAGTGGTTTTGCAGTCAAGCCCATTTAATGCTGGTTAACTCTCAGCCTCGTGTTTGTGGATGAACAGGACAAGTGAAAACATCTTTTCACTTCCTAAGGCAGCAAAGCTCACTGATCTAGCATAAAAAGTGGACTATAATATTAGCTGGTTTAGATAGACTCAGAAAGCATAGAGTCCGTGGTTAAAAGCCTAAGTATTGCACAAATCCTCATTTTGTGCCTTTTTTTTCTTTTTTTTTCAAAGAATAGTCTCATAATTTATACCCAAACAACATAATCAGAGATTTTGTCAGCTCTGGAGAAGGAAAGGCAAAAACCCAGAGCTGAGCATGGGCAGGTACTCTGAAAGCAAACACTTTGATCTTGTCAGGAGTGGTTTGTTTGTGTTTTATCCAGAGCTGTGAGGAACCATAACCACAAATACTTCACACAGTCCTTTGAATTTAATAGCTCACATGGGCTACTGTCTGAATTACTGCCTTTTATTTTATGACTAAATTAATATTATATACACAGGAGCACATTTAAAATACCCAACAGGGTAAAAGAAATGATTGCTGTGTTGAAAAATATAAATTTTTATGCACAGAAGTTATTAGTAAAGCCACATTCCCCAGTCCATTAATGTGCACACATCTAAATTTTCCTTCCTTTTTTTTTTCTTTTGACCTTTCTTTTCAGATACTACAGCATGTTATCTTAAAGCTTTAATAAAGCAATAATTCACTCATGCTTTTTATGGCCTTCTAATTTGTCTGTTGTGCCATATATTGAGTTTCATAACTTTTATATGCAAATCAATAAAACCTCCTTTGATATTTCATTTAAATCATTGAATAATTAACACATCCTAGCCCCCAAGTCAGCTAAACTGTAAGATGGAGAACTAACACTAACAAAACTTCAAGTAAATGAGAGTCAAATCTAAGAATTGGACAAATTCATCTAATTTTTTTTAAGATAATTAGAGAAACTATGCTTATGAAAACAAAAACAAGAGGAAAAAATCTCATGCCTGGTAAAAAATAGCTCTGGATGTGTATAGTTATTGCAAATGGGAAAAAAAAATAAGAGAGAGAAATGGAAGCGAGCAAAAATATTGGTATAAGCCTGTTTGAGTGTTGTCTGAGTTCCAAGAAATGGAAAATGCAGTAGAATATTCATAGTTTGGATTTGCCAGCTCCATCCATCACAGCACCATTGTACCTGGGCTTTGCAAGGGCTCTGCAGTGCAGCCCAAGCTCAGAGCAGTAGCACACAGCCAGCCTTGAGGTGTGCTGCTCTTTTCCTTCCTCACACAAGCAAAGCTGAGGGACTTCTCCTGACTCCTCCAGGCATCACAGTGCTCCTGCCTTCCTCTTTAGGCTAGTTTCTTGCAGAAACAAGGCAGCTGCAATTCTAACACTGTGCATAGGTCTTCTCCTGGTAACTTCTAAACCCAGGAGGCAAGTCTGCTTTTCATAGAGTCATATAAGAGATCAAACAAAGGCAAGAAAGCCCTAAATGCAAAGACTGAAGTCTGAGCTGGCAGAGAAGCCAGATAGTCCATGTGAGAGAGGGACTCTGGTTTAGGCATGACTTGCTGCTAAGCTCATATCAGGTATCAAGCACACCAGCTATGTTCCACTGATCTGTAATAAAAACCCTCATCTCCTGGTTAGCAACATCCCACTAGTTCTGAAGAGAACCCTGGGAATGTGAAGCATGTGCAAAGTAGTCCTGGAGGAACAGCAGAGTTTGCAAAGAGCCTGAATCCCAAACATCAGAAGGTGGCTCTTTGATATCTTCCTGCTGTGGTTTTAAGCCCAGCCCCAAGTAGTCGCTCGCTCACTGCCCCTCCTTGGGGGGGAGGAAAGAATTAGAAGAGTAAAAGTGAGAAAACTCGTGGGTTTGGTTAAAGACAATGTGATAGNGGCACATTGCTGCCTCATGGGCATCCTCCTAGCCACCAGCACTCCGAGAGCTTTTTCCCCAGGGCTGTTCTCCAACACATCAGTTCCCAGTCTGGACTGATCCATGGGCTTGTTCTTTCCCAGATGCAGTACTTTACATTTACCCTTGTTAAACATCATTCAGTCTCTCCCTGCCCATGTCTCTAGCCTGTCCAGGTCACTCTGGATGGCAGCACAGCTCCTGGTGTGCCAGCCACTGCTCCAAGCTTGGCATCATCTGCAAACTTGCTGAGGGAACACTCCTCCCATGGGTGGGCAGGTGTTCAGCCATCTCCAGGAAAGCAGATCTCCATCACACGTACCAGTTACTTGGGAAGACAAATGTCATCCCTCCTAGCTTTGTATGGCGAGCATGATGTCGTATGGTATGGAATGTCCCTTTGGCCAATTGAGGGTCAGCTCTCCCAGCTATGTCCCCTCCCACTTCTTGTGCAGCCCTAGCCTACTTGCTAATGATGTGGAGAGCAGAAAAGGCCTTGATTCTGTGTAAGCACTACTCCAAAATAATGAAAATGTCCCTGAATTATGAACACTGTTTCCAGCACAAATCCAAACCATAGCCCCATATTAGCTACTATGAAGAAAATTAATGCTAACCTAGCCAAAACCAAAGCAACTTCTCACACAGATGTTGCTCTACCTGCACCACTACCCCAAAAAAATAGCAGCTCAGCAGTTATGGGATGGGATTTCGGTGCATGGTGTGTATGTTATTAAAGAGAAAGAAGACCTGATGGATGCTAAGCCTCCTAAGTACTCAGGAAAGGTGACAGCAGAAGCTGCTAGTGCAGTGGCTCATAGCCTTGTTGGGAGTCATACAGTAAAGTCACCTCTGAAGGCTGGAGAGCCTGGTTCAGCAAACACCAGCTCACAGCTAGCATGGCTGCACAGACAACTGTTTGGCCATTAGCTTTTCATTGCACATTCACTTTATTGCATATTTAAAGGTCCTTGCTTTTCAGAGTGGTGTGGGCTGTACTAGTCCAAAACTGCCTGAGGAGTCCATAAACCAGCTCAAGATCACAGCACAGTTGTTAAAACACAGAAATCATTTGAACTTTACACACTAGCATTGGTATTATATCCTGATTTTTAGCTACTGTAGAGGCAGAAGGAACAATTAACTGAGAAGAAATTGAGGGCAGACTTTAACTTTGCTTTTGCTTAAGTAATGATCTGTAACATCTTACTAAGAAAGAGAGCTCCACACTGAAATAAAAATCTTGATCAACAAAGGATGCATGGCAATACCATAGTATGGTCTCTTTACACCAGCCACTGACAGAGAAAGCCATTCTCTGAGGGAGCAATATCTAACTCAGGGGATGCTGATTTGATTCTCTCTCCATCCACAGTTTTGTCCATGATATCAGAAGGAGCTGAGAGAGATCAAGCCCCATGTTGGCCTGCCATTTCAGCACCTAATAGTGAGGCCAAGCTAAAAAAATCTGACCTAAACAGTTCAGTTCACACATTACTGAATGCTTCTATTGCCTATAGAGAGCTGGGACACAGGGATAATCATTAAGCAGATGCATTCAAGGTTGAGGATGCACTGTAAAAGCTTCCTGGTTTTACATGGGGCATTAAAAGAGTGCTTGACAATTTTCATTGCTATCTTGGAATCATTTTATGTTAATTCTTTAAATGTCAATTATTCAAATGTTTCTATGCTGCACTTCTAACTTCCAAGTTATTTCTTTTGAATAGTTGCATAGACCATTTAACAGGTTCTGTGCTAAAGGTCCCATTCTTTTTTAATATTGATTTTCTTTTATATCTTTGCAGTAGAGAATTAGCTAGAGCTCTTGCTCAGAGTCCTATCACTGCTTTCTCTTTATTACTTCTGGTACATTTTCAATGTTTTACATTTAAATTTGGTCGTTTCATTTCATTGTGCTTGTAACCATCTTAATTTACTTTCTGTCTCTGTTTCTTCCTTTTAGTTAAAATGGACACACTTCAAGGCCACTTGCTGTTATTGACCCAAACAGTACACCTCATACAGGGGAGTTCACTGGGGAGATGCCTGGGACTGCTGCATAGAACCCTGAGTCATGTACCTGACTTTTCAGACCTTACAGATTACTAATGTCTGAATTTTCGGTGAAGCCCAGCTTGTTTTAGTCAATTCATGTCTTTATATGCTCCACCAATCTCAAAATGGGTAAGAAAATTGCTTTTTAAGTTCTTTAATGGTAGTGTCCCTGTCATTAAACAAGGCCCAAGAAAAAAAGTACTGCAATAAATGTTTTATCTGCTTCCCATCCTTATTGTGTCTATTGACACAGCCATCCCACCCTGAGCAGGCTTGCTCTTGGAAGCCAAGCAGGGTTGGGCCCGGTTAGTACTTGGATGGGAGAGCACCTGGGAATACCGGGTTGCCATAGGGTTTGGTTGGGATTGTCCCTGCCCACTGCAGGGGGGTTGGACTAGATGACCTCCAGAGGTCCCTTCCAACCCAAACCATTCTGTGATTCTGTGTTAAAGCCCTGAGCCTTCAAAAGCTTACACAGATGTGTCCATGTGAGCACTGGGCCTCCCATCATGGAATTCCAAGACCATAGTTACAGAGCGTGGGGTCAGGGCATCACAACTGGACCATACAATGAAACAGACTCTGACTATTCTCAAGGATGAAATGGCCTGTTGTGCTTTTCTCAGGGTTTGTCTCACTGTCTTAAGTTCACAATTACTGGCTTAAAAGAAGAAAGCTGCAGAGCACAAGTCCAAGCCCAAACCACAGTGCAATGGGACCTCCCTGATTCCCCCAGAGCACGGATACACCACAGGCAACACAAGCAACTCTTTGCACAAGATTACATAAAATGCCAAAGGTCTCTTTTTGGCTCAGCAAACTCATCCATTTCCCAGCTATGGGAAAGCTATGGCTGTGACCTTTAGGTCCCTGATGGTGTGAGCTGCTTTGCCCACTTCCTTCTCCTGAGCCCAATGAAGCCACAACCCAGGGATTCCAAACCATGGGAAGGCTCCAGCAAGAGCCACTTGGGAGCTAGGAGAGCAGCAGCCAGCCTAGTGCTGACTAGCTGAGGAGCAATCCTCCTTGTATTGGAAATCAGTCCAAAAAGCAGTGAGGATGCACACAAGTGGGAGTACAGCAATGCCCTGGCTTTGCCAATGGCTCTTTTTAAATTTGCTATCAATTCCTCATGGGATGGGGGAAAGGGAAGAAATTAATCCATCCTGGTTTTAAGCAATTGCAATCAGAGCAAAAATGAAGATTAACCCAGGGTGCATCTTGCTCTGAAATTGTATTCTTGTCACTGCTTGACCAAAGCCCCAAATAAACCCAATTTTCCAAACAAGTAATAATGGCTTTAATACATACATTTAGCAAATGCAAAGGTTTTGCTTTGCTATTAAAGTTTAATTAGTAATTAATATTTATGCAGCCATTGGCTGGGATTCTACAAGTTACATAAATAAATATTAACTTGTGGATGATTTAAAAAAAAAAAAATCCTTGCATCTGAAATTTATTTGTGTGACTCTCTATTACTTATTCATTAATTCATGTATAATTCCAGCTCCTCTTCATTCCAGATGGAGTGGGAGGGAAGGGAGGAACTCCCTTGGGAATGATGTGCACAGTTTTAATTCTCAATTTAGTCTCCATCACTACAAATTAAACATTTAAAAATTCTAAACAGAGTGTTTAGTGATGCTGACTTGTTCAAAGCCATCTGTCTGCAAGAACTGGTGTCTCTTTAGGTATGTAATGATATAACTTAAGAGCATTATGCAGCACCTTTTGGCCAGCAAAAGGACTCCCTGTATCTCAACTCTTAGTGAGCTCAGTGGATGCTTTGCTTGCTCNATATAACTTAAGAGCATTATGCAGCACCTTTTACACTGTGCCTTTTACACTTTTACACAGCAAAAGGACTCCCTGTATCTCAGCTCCTAGTGAGCTCAGTGGATGCCTTGCTTGCTGCATTGTGTTAGAGGAAAAACCAGGAGCTGAGGCTGGAGCAAGCATTTTGAGCAATGAATATATCAAATGAGCACCTTCAGGGGGGACATTTTACTATTAATTTTTAGTATGTGATCAAAAATGTCCAGGGCTTCTCATCCCAGAAACACCTGATTGGGAAATTCAGGCTGGCAAGAGCACACCATCTCCTTGCCCAGGCAGATGGCCTGATTGCCCATACCAACTTGAGTGCCTCCCATGTGCTTGCATCCCAGCTTCAGCCACCATGCACAGGGAGGGATTGCTGCTAGCTGAGGGGCTCTGGGAACCAGCTTTCTATCATCCTACCACCTCTGTCTATGGCAAACAGTTCTTGATACACTTTGTGTGGTTCCCTGCAACTGGGATGGCTGAGGGGAGGTGCATGTCCAGCAAACTCTGGAGAGACAGAGAGGAGTGGCAGCTAAAAAGCTCCATTATAGACCAGCTCAGTATTTAGAAACATGGAGCTGGGGCTGGTTTCTTCCCACCCAAAGGCCACAACACACATGATTCCTCTCCCCTGGGCTCCCCTTAATGCTTTGATGTGTGACAGCTCTCAGGAACCCCCAGTTCCCACAGGGTAAATGTCAACTGAAAGGGAACAACAAATGGTACAGGGTTAATTACTGCAGGGACTCATTAAACAGTTAGAGAACAGTCTTTGGGAACAAATAGTGGTGCAAGGGAAGTGCAAGTGCTCCAGTGACACTGTTGGGGTCATGTCAGAGCTCCAGGACCACACGAGAAGCAGACGAGATGAGCAGGGCTAAGGCACATACATCTGGATGGTGGGGATGTCTGTTTAACAGCAAAGCAGCACAAAAAGACTTGGAATGAGATGTCTGGGGCCAGATACCTGAGAGATTGTAAGTCTGTTGACACATGAGGGCACATTGCCTCTACTCTGGTTGGGTTTGTAGTTAAAAGGACTGCTGTAGCCTGGCTGAGATGTGAGGGGACCTTGAGGTCTGAGACACACCAAAGTCAGGCAGGAAGGAGAAAAGTTCTGGGCACTGAAAACCAGCAGATTTCTCTTCCCTCAGTGTTCATATCTAGCCATGGATCATGCAGACTTTTGCAGCCAGAGAAGAAGAGTTAAAGCAGCTCTTCCTTTTCAAGATCAAAGGAAGAACAGAGGTTACATACATCTTAAATTTCTCCAGCTGTGCCACTACAAGGACTGGCCCTTTAGGCTAAATTTCTGAGTTAAATGTAGTAATTTCTGAGTATTGACCTCTTGCTCTCCAAAGAGCTACCTTATAAACATAGGCTTGTGCAAACTTAAGACCCCAGTAATTGGGGGCTATAAATTGTTAAGAAATAGAGATTATTCCAGTTTAAACTACACTATGTGAGCTGCCTAATAATCACACAGCACCACAAGGTAGGACATTAGACAGGAGAGATGTGGGGCATTAAAAGATTATATTGGCAAGTTTTTAGAGTAGATTTTGCTCATCTTCTGATTTTGTGCATATCTGGACTGGCTATTAAAACCTACAGTCAGCCATTCAAAAAGCCTGCAGAGATCAAAATCCCAGCAGCTAAAATAATGCCTCACCTCTATCTCTGCCCCTAAAGGAATAAAAAGAGGTGCTGGCTTACACCCACAGTAATCCCCAAGGCTCTGACAGCCCTCACTTCTTTCTTAATTTAGAAGGACAGAAGTTCCTAAAAATATCAACAAACTATCCACGTTTTCTTGTGATCACTTGCCTTTTATATGTGTAGTTGAAGAGAATTGATGTCTCCTGGCTTGGGAGGCTCACCAGAGAGGTGTTAGTGTTACAGTACCTAAGGAGCATAGAACTGTTTATTTTAATCAGGAGGCTGTTCCTGGCACTGCCAGATCCTCTCTCTGTGCTGCTGTATTCAGGAGCTGTGTGGATCCAGATACAGCTCTATTTTCCCACTTTTCCATTCCCTTTCATGAAGGCAGTGATAGCTGGAAATACTTGCTAGTAGCATAATTTCTATCTCACACTATGTGGATTCTGCTGATAAGATTAAGCTGTAGTCTAAGAGAGTATTGGTTGATATTTCACAGCTACCAGGCCTCTCTTATAAAGCAGCATTGATACTATATGGATTCCCTCTATTACAACTGGCTTGCCAATAAAAATGCACAACTACCTTAAAACAATGCAATTTGAGGAGATGTCAAAATAATTCCATCTAGATCTATAGAAGAGTTTATACGTTACAAAGTAGGAGATAGCAAAGTTATAGCCTTATTGAGCTCATTTAAAGTAATATACCCCAGTACTGCAGAAAGCCCACATTCATCTTAGGTTCCATGTGGGCTGACAATGGTTCCAGCTTTATTCCACCTCATCTGAGCAACATGCTCCAGAGATAAGGGATGTGAATGCACCAGCGTGCTTCTGCTAGTTGAGGTTTTGGAGGGGCCACAAATCTCTTTCTAGGGGAGGTAACTATGTGCAGAGAGCAGCAAGGCATCTCTTCCCTTCCTGAATCCAAAGCCAGCCCTATAAGGCTGTGCTTTCTCTATTTTGCTGGCTGTGTTGTGATCCTTAAGCAGCAGCTACTGGCTTCATGCTCCTATGTGTGTTTCCTTTTCTCTTTTCTTTTTTTTTTTGTTTGTTTTTTCTTTTATTTTCTTCTTTTTTTTTTTCTTTTTTATTTTTTCCTTTTCCTTTTTTCTTTTTTAATTTTCTTTTTTTTTTCTCCCTTGCAAGGAATGCTGTCTCCTGGAAACAGCAGGCTGGAAATCTGTTCTGCCTCAGAATTTGTTTCATACTGAGCTGGGAATTTCAGTAGTGTATTTAACATTGTAAACATTATATTTCCCTGCCTGACAAGATTTCCAGGTAGATGATACTTGGCATGAGACACAGCCTGAAGGCAGTTTATGTCTGAAACACTTAGACATATCTTCATACACCTAGCTGATGATCTGTGAGTCAGGTTTGACCCAGCAGACTATCTCTCTGGCTCATAACCAGTGCTTGATAGGAGAAAGAAACGACTCTTAGGGAAACCTGTGCTACCCTAAAGGGAACACTTTGATGCCTGTATCTAGTGCCTTGGTGTGGCCAAGTGGAGATAGGGAACCGAGCAGGCATGCACCGTGCCCATGTGGAGCCAGCACCTAGAAGGAGGATCATACAACCTGAGGCGAGTCCCAAACTGTGATGTGCTCTTGGGAGAACTGGGCATTCCAGGAAAGAGTGAAAACCACCCTAACTGAGCCATGAAAGCCTCCGTGGGACACTAAGCCCGCCCTGCCCCATGTCCTGGCCAATCTCAGACGCTCGGTGCCTCATTTTCCCCAAAGACGAGGCAGGGACCCCTGCTATGCTCAACCCTAACCGGTTTCCCGAGACAAGCTCGAGTGGGAGCGTCGAGGCGCTGCCTCGGGCATCAGCCTCCCCCGCAGGCAGCGGCCAACGGGGCAGGGAGCCCCTAGTCGGGCTGTCGTCTCCCTCTGCTGGCACAAACCGGCTACTACCGCAAGTCAGCTTTGGCCAGAAGAAGAGAGGTTTGAAGCATACGCTGCTTCAGGCAACAGGCACAGTCTGAAAATGCCTTGTGGTCTCCTGTGGCCCCTGGTGCCATAACTGTGCCCACAGCAGAGGGAGCATTAAACTCATTGCCCACGGGAAAGTGTGGGGAGTGATACCCATGTTCCTAGAATCCTTGGATGGGTAGGATGAGTTCATTAGCCTTCTGGCAGTCATCCTAGGAGAAGGACAACTCTGATTCCAAACCCAGGTGGATGGAGCTCGTTTAGCCCTGTCAGGCCTTCCAGCTAAGAGGTTAAACCTCCATCCTAAGGACTTGGCTACCAGCGTCCAAGCTTGCTAGGCCCTGGCAGATGAACCTTAGGACTAAAGGGTGGGTCCAGCTCTGTGCATGCTGTGTCTCACCTAAAAAAATCCATAGTGCAGGCTCGAGGGTGCTATCTGCTATCCTCTTTTTATCAGCACGCTTGGAAAAGGCGCTGAGGAGGAACGTGGATGGAGCCCTCCCTGGAGCTTCGTTCAGGAAGCCTAGCCAGGACGACACGGCTTCAGGCAACAGAGGGGACGACGGGGAGTGCCTCACTCCACCAGGGAAGGACTTTCCAAAGGCTTTTCTAAGGGCTCGAAATTAAGGAGAGTAAAAACAAAACAAAAAACCAAACAACAACAAAACCACACATATATATATANGTGCTCTTGGGAGAACTGGGCATTCCAGGAAAGAGTGAAAACCACCCTAACTGAGCCATGAAAGCCTCCGTGGGACACTAAGCCCGCCCTGCCCCATGTCCTGGCCAATCTCAGACGCTCGGTGCCTCATTTTCCCCAAAGACGAGGCAGGGACCCCTGCTATGCTCAACCCTAACCGGTTTCCCGAGACAAGCTCGAGTGGGAGCGTCGAGGCGCTGCCTCGGGCATCAGCCTCCCCCGCAGGCAGCGGCCAACGGGGCAGGGAGCCCCTAGTCGGGCTGTCGTCTCCCTCTGCTGGCACAAACCGGCTACTACCGCAAGTCAGCTTTGGCCAGAAGAAGAGAGGTTTGAAGCACACGCTGCTTCAGGCAACAGGCACAGTCTGAAAATGCCTTGTGGTCTCCTGTGGCCCCTGGTGCCATAACTGTGCCCACAGCAGAGGGAGCATTAAACTCATTGCCCACGGGAAAGTGTGGGGAGTGATACCCATGTTCCTAGAATCCTTGGATGGGTAGGATGAGTTCATTAGCCTTCTGGCAGTCATCCTAGGAGAAGGACAACTCTGATTCCAAACCCAGGTGGATGGAGCTCGTTTAGCCCTGTCAGGCCTTCCAGCTAAGAGGTTAAACCTCCATCCTAAGGACTTGGCTACCAGCGTCCAAGCTTGCTAGGCCCTGGCAGATGAACCTTAGGACTAAAGGGTGGGTCCAGCTCTGTGCATGCTGTGTCTCACCTAAAAAAATCCATAGTGCAGGCTCGAGGGTGCTATCTGCTATCCTCTTTTTATCAGCATGCTTGTAAAGGACACTGATGAGGAGCGTGGGTGGAGCCCTCCCTGGAGCTTCGTTCAGGAAGCCTAGCCAGGACGACACGGCTTCAGGCAACAGAGGGGACGACGGGGAGTGCCTCACTCCACCAGGGAAGGACTTTCCAAAGGCTTTTCTAAGGGCTCGAAATTAAGGAGAGTAAAAACAAAACAAAAAACCAAACAACAACAAAACCACACATATATATATATAAAAAACCCAACACATACATGAAATTATTTGCCAGAAAGTACTTGGGAGGATAAGGAGAAGAGAAATAGGGGTCAGTGTCTGGTGCCGTGTACAGACCTTCGATGTCCCCATCCCACTCGCTTTGCTATGCTATGCTTGCCCATAGCTTGGTACCAGCTAGGTCCCAGCCTGAAGAAGCAGAGCTCATGTACAAGGACATGCACACAGGCCCATCCTATACCACTGGCAGCACTCCCCACCCCTGACTCCCTCAAGGCTGGACCTCTGTGCCCTGACACAGGATGACACTGATGGTTTCCTTCCTGAGAATCAGCAGCCCCTGCAGAGCTGAGGCAGCTTGGGACAACCCTAGCATTCCTCTGGGAGCATACATCCCCTCTCTTTGCTGTTGGGGTAGAAGCCAGACATAGTTGTTCATCAATTAAAAGGAAATCCAGCTTGTTTCTATTTATTCTACAATCTGCAAACGAAAGTGGCAAGAAAAACTGATCAGTTTAGCACTCTCACCCTAGAAAAGAACATCCTCATTTGAAAAACAATAGAGACAAAAATCTGCTGCATAAACACAACCTGTAGAGTTGTAGAGACTTTACTTCAGAGTGGCAGCTCTGGGCAAGGTCACTTAGTGAAATGTGAATAAAACTTCTCTCATCACTTAGAAAGCACAGGGACAACTCTCAAGAACTGCTTCACAAAGAGTTTCCCTGCAGGGTATGCAGCTCCTCTGGAATGATGTAGCAGCCACTTGTGGGGCAAAGCCTGCAGAGCGATATGCCTTCTGTATTGCAGTAATTACAAAAGCTTTGGAAATGGAATAAATAATAAAAGATATCTATTTAAGACACTTTTTTGATCCCCTTGAGTCTGAGCATGCCCTTCTGCTTTTACTGCATCCATGCCCTCAGCATTCCTGGAGGCAAAGGAAACACTGTTATCTCTGTGCACACCACAGGGAACTGGGAAACAGAGGATATAAGTACAGGCTTTTCAGAAGTGACTGGCAATTCTGAGTTCTGTGTCTGGGATATGCTACTTGAGAAAGCCCTGCTTGCACAGGTGATGCTGGCAGCTTCAGCTTCAATCCAGTTTCGTTGCCCCAAGCTAAACAATCCAACATGAAGGTGCTGGAAAAAAGGAATAAAAAGATCAGTAGTCACTGTTGAAATGTCGACCCAAATGACTTGCCCCAGGTTATACAGGGGAGACTGGGATGGGACCAAGTAAACAGAACTGCCTCCTGAATTGCTGAGTAGCATCTGAAAAGCCATCCTTTGGGACACTGGACATCCTCACAGGATTTGTGCCTGTGGCACCTAGCACCCAGCTCAGCTCTCAAGTCCTGCACTTGTATGGTTTCCTAATGAAACACATGAGCATGAGGGGTGCTGAGGTTAATTCATCATCAGAATGGAAACAGGCAACATTTCCTATTAAAAACAGAGCTCTGCTGAGAGCAGAAGGAGACACCATGAACTTGAAAGATTCTCTCTTCTTCCTTCTCTTTGTAAACCCTTAACAAATGTTAGTGTCCAGGCTTCTGCAACATGCTGCCCATCACTGACTGATGCTTACCTGTTATTATGATATCTTTGCTGTGTCATCCTGAGTTGACCTAGGGAAAGAGATCTAATATATATTCATAACTCCATTTAATCTCATCATTAGCTCTTCTGTATACCTAATTTATCACCATAACTATGTCAAAGTGGGAAGTCTGCAATTTCCTTGCTAATATAACTTTAAGGCAGTAAGAGGACATCAGCAGAGTGGTTACTAATGCACTCTTCTGCCTTCCCAACTTCCCCACCTGTGGGTACCTGCAAAGGAGGCAAGTTTTCTTTCTCAGCCATGCCAATCTGTTAAACTGTTAAACTGACTGGAGTTGTTGCTCCATCAATGACTCTGTTTATACCTTAAGTTCATTAATAAGGCTGGGCTTGAAAAGTGATACTTCCTCAAAGTATCTTTATTGAAAAATTATAAAGGTATGAGCACTAGTATCATAAATCACAATTTGGATGTGACAACATGTCAGCAAGGAACTGCTGTATTAAACCCCTAGTTGATTCAGAAAGTGTAGGGATCAGTGGCTAGCTTAGGGTTAGCCCTGCTGAAGGAAACATATTGGTACAGGAACCAGGGTTATCTTTTGTGTAGCTGTCAATCTGGTGATCATAAAATATGCCAAAAAAGCCAGAAACCCCTCATGTAATGGACAGAGAAATATCAGTCTCCAGAGAACAGTTACAAGACNCCAACCCAAACCAGTCTAGGATTCTAAGGTGGTAGCAAAGCTGAGCCCAAGTCCCATCACACTGTTCTGCCCACAACATAACACAGCATCCCATCACCTCCAAGAGTGACTGGTGGCATTTGGGTCTAGCTCACCCCTAGCTCTGATCTGTACGCCTCAGGAGCACTGCAATCCCCATCACATTCACAGTCACTTTCCAGCACTGCAGCACCTTATCCCAAGAGCATCTTGGTGCTCTGAAGTGCTTGGTGCCCTTCTCCAGCCAGCCCTGCTCTCTCCTAAGGCCAGAGGCCAAAGCTCTTGCTTGGAGTCACATCTGACAGAAGGAAGAGCAGCTGCCAACTATGTGGGGCTACGTGCAGAGGGACACACTGCAGCAACTCTGCTGCATGCACACAGCCAGCACCTGCACAAGAGAACCATGAAAACAGCTCCTAGGGGTCTTCTGAGTAAGACAAGGGCACAATTCACAGTCAGGCCACATTTAGTCACTTGTTTCTGAGAGTACTGAGGGCTCACAGTAGAGGGGAAAGAGCCTGTACTTGACAGGTAGCACAAACAATACCAGGATGACAGAGCAGTGCTGAGAACAGCCACTCCAAAGGCAGCCTGTGTGAAGCAGACACAGCTGGTTCCCTGAGCAGCCCTGGAATAGTCCAGAAACACATGGGAAAACAGCACCAGAAGCTATTTACAAGGAAATGCAGGGGAGGACAAAGGACAAAGCAGAGGAGGAAAATCTGGTGCAAAAAAAAGGCAGGGTATATCAGCAAATGCCACACATGATCATCAACAGTAATTACTGCAAGAGAAGTTGTTATGTCAAAGCTGCAGGAAAGAGGAGAAAGAAGTATTGCTGATTTGAAGTGATATGGATTAAGACGAAAGCAGAAGGTAAACAAGGAAAGGGACCAACAACTGTAAACAGGTTGTGTTCCCCAGCATTTCTGACCATCACACAGAAATGAAACCAAACCAAGCCAAATTAAAGCTTGGCAGGACCCAAATACTCCTGAGGAGATTCTAAATGACACACAAGATGTTCAGACACTCGAGTACCTTCTTTAGCAGCACAAGAGCCAATTGGATATATCACCATGGGTAAGAGTGTTCTGGAGAGGTGTCTCAACATTCTGTATAGCTGCTTAAGAGACAGCTCTCACATGGCACCTAGTAGAAGCTGAATGACCAAGCCCCAGGTTTGGGACATCATAAGCCTAAGAAGGTAAGAAGACACAATGGGGCTGCCATTGGTATTGGATACAGCAGCTTCCATAAAATTGTGTCATTTTGAAATCCAAGTGAGGCTAAACCTGGGATGAAATATCCTTATGATAAAATACACGATCAGGATAAAAACATGCAACCAAAGAAGATTATAACCCCAATCTCCTCATATCTCAGCTACTAAAAGACTCCAGTCTTCCAGCACATGAGCAGTCAACAGCTACCTCTCTGACTACACAGTGTGTGAAGAGAAAATACGACAAGAGTAACACAGTGACTGGCAAAAGGCAGCTCAAGGCACAGTCCCCAGCCATGGCACAGCTATGGCACGTATCAAGGCAGCAAATAAGCTGGCCATATGAACAGATCCAAGCAAGATAAATGGTGCAGTGTACACACCTCCAACACCAAAGAAACCACCAAAGAAACCTTATCTGACTTGGCAAAAGGAAAGAAAGATATCCCGTGTTGGATGCCAGTGCTGGAGATTGGCATGAGCAGTAGCATGGAAAGCAGACTCCTTGACTTGTTTTGAGCAACAGAATTGAAGTACAGATGGCTGAAATTGTCATTTGGGATCAAAAGTACAGATGCCGCCAGCAAGACACGCTAACAGGACTCTCAGGGATCCATGTCACTGCTGATGATATTTAGGGGTAGAGATGAGCAGACAGCTTGCTGGAAGCTGTGACAGTTAAAGGGTACAACTGGCTTTGTCAGTCAAAATAATAGTAAAGCAATTGAACCCATTTGATTATACCAAGCTGACACTGTTATGTTGCTGCACTGTTCACTTGGTGAACTTCTGAGGGCAGCCTGTGAGAAGTTCAACCCGGAGTAAAACTACTCAAAGAGATCTCAGCTGCTAAAGGTCATTGACTGACCATTGCCAGATGCCCCAAAACATCCTCAGCACTTGCTACTCAAGGAGGCACATGGAAGAGTGACTTGCTCAGATGAGCCTTATGAGTTATCTGTGCTGGAGCCAAGCCTGACAGATCCCACGAGCATGCCTTTGCCACACTCCCCAGCTCATCAGCAACATTGCAGCAGAAAGGTCTTTTGCCAGTACTCAGCCCTTCCATCCCAGTTCTCCATAGAAATGGCAGACCTAGCAGAGGGAGCCTGCTTTCATCACTAGCCTTGCTACCAGCAATTAAACTCTAGGAGTTCACCTCCCACTCAGCTGACCCTCTGTCAGGGCCAGTGGTGCTCAGGATCTTATCAGCACCCTAGTGAGTTTTCATCAGTGGAGAGTCAACCCCAGCAGCATGGTGCTAGAGATTTCTATGTGCCACATGGGCAAGGAGGTATCTCCTCGTAAGTCACATTGAAGAGTGGTTTCAGGCTCACTTCCCCTGGAGGTACAGGGAATTTTGCCACAGACATCCCCTGCAGGCAGAAACACATCTTTGAAGATTGAAAGCAAAGTTCTCCATGGGGCTTTGTTGGTCCCATGTCCAGTATCCTCGCAAAGTCAACTGCTGTTGTTGTCCAAGCCTGTAAGTGAAAACAAATGTGAAGTCTCAGCAGATCTCAGGGGAGATTTCCAAAGCAGCCTGAAGAAGGCTGGGACTCTGAATCCCACATTACAGAAGGGATAAGGGGAGAACTGGGGGTGGAGGGAGCCAGAGGATGCCCCTCAGCATCCCAGCAGAGGATGAAGCCACTGGGTGCCAGTGAGTGGAGAAATCTCCAGTGCCAACTCCATCTGCTTTCCCTCCTTCCCCACAGAGTGGAGCTGCACTGCCTGCTTTTAGCCAAGGCACAGCTCTCCAGGCATCCAAGCTGCATCCCAGCACCCAGCAGTTTAAATCGTATCTGCATCAAACAGAGGCAGCTGATCTCTCCAGCTAGCCAGAAAGCACAAGTCAGAGCCTGGGATGGTGTTTCTCCAGCTGCAAGGAGGCAGGTGAAAGCTGACATGGAATAAAGCTCATCTGTGCAGTGCTACACCAGCAGTGCCTTCAGCTCACGCTTGGATGGGCAGAGGGACTTTATGCAGCATATGCACTTCATGGCATGGGATGCTGGTATTTTTGTTCTGGTATCAGTAATCTGGACAAGGGGCAATGGTTTTAAATTGGAGAGGAGTAGATTTAAATTAGACATTAGGAAGAAGTTCCTCCCCACGAGGGTGGTGGAACACTGGCACAGGTTGCCCAGGGAGGTGGTTGAGTTCCCATCCCTGGAGGCATTGCAGGTGAGGCTTGCCAGGGCTCTGGGCAAGCTGCTCTAGTTGGGGATGTCCCTGGCCACTGCAGGGGGGTTGGACTAGATGAGCTCCAGAGGTCCCTTCCAACCCTAACCAGTCTAGGATTCTATGATAATCTCAAAGCTGGATTTACTGTATGTTAATCTCAAAGCTGGATTTACTGTACCATCAAATTACCGTACACAAGAGGTCTGAAGAAGTAGGGAGTCCCCATGTCTCTGCCAGGAATGCTGGTAGGTTTTCAACCCAGTGAAGAAAGTGTGACTGGACCCTTTGTAAAGCAGAGATGCTCCTGAACTCTGCCTGCACTGTAAAACTGGTAGGAGGAAATTCTGCCTTTGAAATGGTTTTCCATTATAGCTCTTTATTTAGACTGCTGATCTCATTATTCTAAAACAAATCTTGAGTTTGGGGGAAAAACGAATCACTGAGGTCTGTTTAATGTCAAGGGTTGGGGTTTGATCCAAGCTATGTGTATATAATTGCACCAACCTCAGCTGAGTTGCTTCTGCTCCACACCTACATAATGGAGACAGTAATCTTCATCCCCCCATTGCAGCTACCACACACATTTTGTGCTGGGGCTCTAATATGATTAGAAACCCAGGCAAGCCTGCTTTCTTGGGATGCTACAGCTGAGCTGAAATCACAGGTGGCCACAGCATTACAACTTCTGAGATGACACTAGTATTTTTAGCTGAGCTGATTGCTCACGAACAAGGCAGAAATGACACATTTGAGAGCTGAAATCCTCCCTTGGTGAAGCAGGTACAGCAGAACAGGATAAACACATGCCCCCTTGGATCATCTCTGAACACTGCTGGGGGTGGAGGAGCTGAGTGACATGCAACCTCTTGGAACATGATAGTGCTGCCAGCCAGCACCCACTGGGGTGGCTCCTCCTGGATGGGGCTTTGGACACAGGCACATTCTGGTCACCACTGATACAACCACTCATAATGGAGATACACACTGTAGTTGATGGCTGAAATGCAGCCACAGATCTACCTGTCTTGAGGGGACCTCAGGAATGCTTAGAAATATGTGAAGGGTGAGTGTGAGGAGGAGAGAGCCAGGCTCTGCTCCATAGCATCCAATGGTAGGACAAGAGGGAATGGGAGCAAGTTGGAGCACAGGAGGTTTAGTATTAACATGAGGAGGAACTTGTTTGCAGTTCAGGTGCCAGAGCACTGGCCCAGGCTGCCCAGGAGCCTGTGGAGTCTCCTTGTCTGGAGCCATTGCAGAGCTGCCTGGACACATTGCTGTGTGAGCTGGTCTAGGTGATCCTGTTCTGGCAGGGGGGTTGCACTAGATGATCCTTTTAGGTCCCTTCCAACCCCTGACATACTGGGATACTGTGATACTGTGATACTGTCTTAGTGCTCTGATTAGCAGGTTGAATAAAGATAAAATTTATTTCTTTTCTGGAAAAAAAGAGAGCTAAAGAAAAAAATGTAAAACTAAAGGCAGCACTAGAGTAAAACCTCATGGACACATTTCAAAAACAAAACAAAAAAAAAAACCCAAACCGAATCTTTTCACAGAAACCAGACATTCAAAAGACAGCTATTTCATGCAAACCCTGGGTTCCTTTTGCCAAAATAGAAAATACTTTGCTGAAAGTTTTGAGGCAGCCCCAGCACCTAGTCCATAGAAGCAGCAAAAAGCACACATGCAGGAAACACTTGCTTTAGTTAAGTAATTTAATTTAATTTCTTTCCTCTTCCTTCTCTAGGATCCAAGGGAGAATGTACTTGTGACAGGCTTCAAAAGCCACAGACATGCCCTATCTATGAACTGGAAGTCGACAGACTTCCTGTCTGTTAGCATTGTCTCTGCAGAGTATGGTCTTCTGGACAATTAAAGTCTTTGTGTGTAAGAGTAACATCTCTTGGATCTTATGCACAAGGGGAGCTGTGCTGCCTCTGCTCTTGTTCATGCAGTCCAATAGGCTTTGGGAGCTTACTCTCCATCTTTTTCCACAGAATTACTCTTTTTATATGACAACACTATTAGGAAAAGATTATTTCCTTTCACTAAGTGTCCATCTTCAGCTATGAAAATGCTTTTTTTCTGGTCTCAGATACACACTGTATGGCATTTGGAGTAAAAACCTGCAGCTGCCTTTTTTATTTTTTGCCTCCTTTCCTTTTCCTGGTAACATCATGTTCTCCTAGGAATGAAAAACATTAGCTTGGTGCATGGAATGATTCAGTTACTCAGCAGTAGGTCAGAGAAAAGAAAAACAAACATTGAATGCTGCTGCTTGAATTCTCTAAGCAAAAGCCTTTCTGGAACAGAGATGACCTGGTATTTCAGATATCATCTTAGCACCAGTAGTCCTAAACTATTGTACTCCTCTTTAAAATGCTTTATTTAAAAAAAAAAAAAAAAGGAGGTTGATTTACAACCTGTGGCTGTGATTTATCTTCTTAAAAACATCTGGATTCAATACTTATTACTTGTTTCCAGGCCTAAATATTGTTCATCACTACTTGGAGGGAGGTGTGAAGTTCAGATAGCAGATACAAATCCTGAGGTTTATTAATAATCACATCTGCTTTTGGAGAATTCCCCCTACAACTTCTGGAGATGTTTGGATAAAATAGAGGCAAATACAGACATCTCCTGCAACCTTCTTCAAGAGATTTCATTCAAAGGAAGACTGTGTGGCAGCATTTGCTACCTCAGCTTTGAGGTTGCTGGATGTTGGCACACATGAGGCATTGCAAAAGCTGGTGAAAATCTGCATGCACAGAAACATTCACTCCAGAAGTATTCATGCTGTCATCACACTGTAATAGGAGAGGACAAGGAAGGAGGTCCCAAACAAGGAACAGAAATTATGTCCAGACAATTAGTCAGACTAGATAAATAATAAAGAAAAACTAAATGCACTGCTAAGAAGCATGAAAATGTTAACATCTAGCAAGGACAGGGAGCTGAACTATGGCCAAGAATGCAACTAATGCAACAAATTCACCATCCCTGGAGATTTTTAAACAAAGATTAGATGTGGCACTGAGTGCCATGATCTAGTAAATGGATTTGAGTTGATGGAGGGTTGGACTTGATGATCTCTGAGGTCTTTCCAGCCCGATCGATTCTGTGATTCTGTGATTCTGTGAAAGGATTTAAACTAAATTTTGGTACAAGGCCAAGGTTTCAGCTCAAGTAAATCTTCATTCAGCTATTACCTGATGACAGAAACAGCCAGACTTTCTCCTTTGGCACTTCAAAGGTTCCAGCACCCAGCCTCAGTGGCCAGGCTTGCCAGGGTTGAGCAATCCAGCATTTCACTCAGCTCTGCCAGGGCAGGCTTGGCAGCAGAGCCCTTGGCTTGTGTGCCCAACCAGGCAGAGCACCCATCTCCCCAAACCACAGGCACAGCTGCTTAAGAGTGGCCACAGAGGAGGTTTGAGTATTTACAACAGCCTAGCACTTGTGTGCAGCCAAGGAAGCAAAGTGAGCCTCCTTCTCACATCTGATTGCCAGCATGACCTGCCTGTCACTCTGGTCCAGTCCAGTCCTGTCACAGTATCCCAGTATGTCAGGGGTTGGCAGGGCCCTAGAAAGCTCATCTAGTGCAACCCCCCTGCCAGAGCAGGAGCACCTAGAGCAGCTCACACAGCAATGTGTCCAGGCAGCTCTGCAATGGCTCCAGAGTGTCATGAAATGCCACTTCACTGCTGGACACTCCAAGAGGTATGTCCACTTGGGAATATACAGCACACAGCAAGTGGAGACACAAAAGCAGGACACTGCTCCACTGCTTCTGGCAGGTTATCCCCCTGCCATGTCAGACTTTTGGAGGCTGTGACACAGCCAGACCTGAATCTTGGTTGTGGCATGAGCAGGTCACAGAGGATGAGCTAGTCAGCAAAAAGCCCTTTTGCTCAAGTTTGCTTGGAAAATGCAATGAACTTTGGGAATAGTCTGAACAACACAACACCTGCCTGAAGTTCCCTCAGAG
Organism: Bucco capensis; assembly: GCA_013396975.1. Classification (NCBI taxonomy): domain Eukaryota; kingdom Metazoa; phylum Chordata; class Aves; order Piciformes; family Bucconidae; genus Bucco; species Bucco capensis. Next base: position 123,924 of record VWZO01013339.1, on the reverse strand, counting down.
ATGAAGACTTAGTTCTTTGTATAAACTTCTAGACTGATAGACAGAGAACATCACCTCAACAAAGGTGAGCTGTAGCAGGTCTTCCCTAAACTGCTCTTCCCATGGTTTAAGGAGCTCAAGGGATTGTGAAACTGTTACAGCTCTAAGTTAAGATCTTCTACTGTTTTATTATACCAAGTATAATAACTGCCCCTAAGATCTTCTACTGTTTTATTATACCAAGTATAATAACTGTCCCTAAGATCTTCTACTGTTTTATTATACCAAGTATAATAACTGTCCCTTTCCGGAGCTACTGCAAGGCAGGTTTCTGGTTAAATTCTCTGTTTGCTTTCTGTGGTTTATAAGATGTACAGTCAGCATGGCTGTGTGGATTTACTTCCAGGGCAGGGGCAATAGTGCAGTACCTAAACTGACTTGTATATGTACTTTTATGATAAATTTAAGCTGAGGTATCCAAGAGCTCCCAGATTGCAGCCACCTCCCAGTTTGCTATCAGAGCTGGACATGAGCATGTGCCAGCCCTTCCCTCCCTTTAGCAACACTCTCTGCTTCCAAAAGAAAAACATGCCAGTGCATGTGACAGAAGAATCTGCAAGAGGGAGCAAGTGTGGAGAAGTGGTCCAAGACCCTGGAGCAATGAAACTATGTGCAGCCTTAGACACCTCTCAGAGAGTGGGACACAAAATACTGTGTGTGACAACCTGACTCTTGATTTTCTTTGTGGGGCCTGGACCAAATCCTACTCAAGTCAATAGGAAGTTTTTTGGAGCTTTAAGTAGGAACTGAGTCAATTTCAGTAAACTTTGTCCACAACAGAAATACTGAGATCATCAGGGATGTGGTATATTTGAGAAAGATCCTAATTTCTACTCAGTTTTAGTTTTTAAGGAAGTGTTTTCTTAGGGACATACACATCTTTTCAGAGTTTTCTTTACTCAAGAATCACAATGGAGAAGTGATACTGATGTTTAACAACTCTGGTGGCCTAGTTCCTACTGTTAGGTTTTAAATCAAAGGAGATAAGAACCCAAAGAAAGAGATTGCATGAGAACTGAGATAAACCTTCTCTTAAGATATCTGCTGGTTCAATGTGTGCTTAGTAGGATTTGCAGATCTAGACTATCTAATCACATAAATGGAGTGGTGCCTCTCCACAAGAACACCAGACAGAAGAACATTGTGCTACACTTTGCTATGGATCAGCTTGGGAGGACTGGTTCAAGGAAGGTTACTGTATGCTTACCTTGGTTTTCTTCCCTATATCTTTTCAAATATCTGTTATTTGGGCTGAAGTTTTATCCACAGTGTACACATTTCAGGCTGAATATCTGGGGATTTAGTCTGGCTTTTAGAAACACAGCAGAAACAGATTTATCTCTTTCCAACAGCAAGGTCAAGGTGAAGGAAATGTTGCTTTGCCCATGCAAACTCAAAAATTTACTTTCTCATGTGATTTAGGGCAAGAACTTGAACCAAGCAGTGAAGTGGCTTCTAGGTCAATAAACATGGGCTTTCTCAAGCCCTTGAAAACCTGCCCAAATTAACCAGTTCACAAGTTACCTCCTGACTGTGCTGCTGCTTGAAGAGGGACAAAGAGACTGCAGGAGGAGAAAGAATTTCAGCCTAAATTAAACTCACAAATTGACCATGGAGTGGCCTAGGTTATTAAAGGAAAATCAGCAAGAAAAGGAACACTAGGCTGACCTTGTAGTGTAATGCCAGTGAAATCTTGCCCTGCCTCGGAATGGATTTCTTGCTTCCCTGGAGAAAGCCCCAAAGTTCCTGGCCTGATCTTTGCTTGCCCTTAGAGCTTTTTAAACCCTAATTGAAGCTGCAGACTCTGCTGGTTGGGTGAAACATGAGTTCCTGGCCAAAAACAAGAAAAAAAGAAGAAAAGCAAATTGGCAGAAGGCTCTGTGGGCATCTGGAAGAAAGAAAGGAGATTAAAGACCTGAAACTTCTGCAATCTCTATACATTTAGGAGGTATATCTGTTCAAAGAGGAGACATGGCAGGAAGATGGGAAAATGCTATTACTGCTGGCAGAGGGGAGTACCTGAGTTAATTGCCCAATGCCACATGGTGAGCTGTCAATCTCACCCAAAGCAGCTCTGGGAAGTTTGGGATACCAAGGAAGCAAAGACACAGGGAAGTCTGCAAAGTGGGAGTCATTAGCAAGAAGAGCAAGCTACCAGATTTTTTTTCTTTCCTTCCTTCAGCAAAATATTTAGCCAATTAATCCACATTTCTGAGTAGGAAACATATCTCCCCAAGCAACCAAAAGCTTAGTTTTCTCAAGCTGGACACCTGAGCCAATGTTTTGTTAGGAATCTAATCTAAAAGCTAAGCCTATGCCTTATTGCTGCCCATCAAGTTCTGGTAGAAATGTTAGAAACATACAGAGACATACAAATGTAAACTGTTCCCTCAATGAAGTACATATATTTGTTGCATTAAGGGTACATCCACCTAAAGAGGAGAGAGCATTACATTCCTGTGCCTGACTCACCAGCAGTAGCCATGCTAAGAAGCATATGCCAAGGTGCCAGAAGTTTGGAGGGGGTGTGTGGGTAATGTAGAGAGGACTGATCCATCTCACAGGGTTTTCCTTCCTTGTTCTAAGTTCACAGGAGTGCATAGCTGATCTGTTTCATACCTATTTCACCACCACCCATTGCCCCCACTGCTCCCTGAACAGGAAGAGCATTCAATCTGAAGGTATCACTTCTCTAAAAAAAACCATAAAAGAATATAGAACTAAGTATGTGAGTCTCAAAAAAAAAAAAAAACACAAAAAAAACAATGTTTTGAAAAAAATCCAAATTTGTGGAACCAGAAGCATGCAATAGGAAGGCAGCATGTTGTCACCAAGCTGACTCATAGCACAAGCTGGCCACCAGAAGCACTCACATGGCTCCTGGAGCAGTCTTCTCCTTCACCCTTGTCAAGGGCACTTGCACTGTTAATGCCTAGATATAGAAAAGTATGAAGAAGTCAGGACTCTTCAGAAAATCTTAAAATATATCTGTGCTCATATTCTAGGAGGGAGACCTTATTTTCCAAAGGGCCATATATTCAGTACATTTTCATTTAGCATTTCTGGATAAATGCAAAATGATAAATGGAGTACTCACAGCTCCTGCTATGGTTATCCACAAAAGGCATATCCCTTGTGTCTGATAGGCATTGCCTGCTCCATAAGCCTCCCTTGAAAGGTTCATTTGATGCATTGTCCACTGAAAGCTTGGTCTTCTGCCAGTGCAAATATTCTTCAGTGTAGCCTGATTTGTGTCCCTTCAGGAGATTTAGTCTGGTGAAATCCAGCAACTGGATGAAGTGCAGAAAAGGCAGACACAGACAGCAGTAGTTGGACAAAGTAGTGTAAAATGACTGCTGCTCTGGTCATTATAAGGAGTTTATACAGTCTTGCATACTTGTGGTGAATTTGCTGGCACCCAAAATACCTGAGAAGAGGCAGAATAAGAGTTACCAGCCTTGCTTAAAAAGGATTTCAGTCTTAACCAGGGGATGCAGACACTGAGCCTTTCAGATCACCTAAAGGAATGCAACATAGGCAGGCAAAGCTTGTCCAGCTCCAGTAAAACAACTCCCACAAGCCAAGCTAGCAAGATTAGGACTTCATACGTGCATCTCCTTGGGATTCAAAGGAAGGCACAAAGATATGGTCAGAGCAGGATGGTGCAGACTCCCACAGGGTCACTTCACAGACAGGGTAATCTGGGCACTGAGCTGTGCTCATATGGCTCCTTTGGGTCATTTTCCTGTAAGGAGCAAAGAGTACAGGGCAGCTAGGAAATGGGAAGACCACATAGTAACTAGAAATGCAATTCAATTATAGACCAGAAAATGAAATAGCAGTGCCATCTGGTGTGATCAGTGTCATTCACTCCCTGTGCAACATCTTCATGCAAAAGATAGAGATGGTTGAGAGCTGTTACAAGGTATCTCCATTTTTAAGTTCTCAAGTTATGGTTTAAGAAGGGAAGAAGCCATCCTCATACATGCTCTTCAGTACCCTGAGAAAGGATTTGGAGATGGGGAGCACAATAGGTTCTTTTTTTTTTTCCTTAAGTGAATTGGATGCTCAGTCCACTCAAACTGGGAAGCTTTGGAATATTAATACAGCCCAAAACTTAAGCAAGCACCTCATCTGAAATCAGCACTCTTGCCCCTTGTAAGAACAGCCTGGGTGACTATTTAGACCTTCATTCCTCACTTTACTAGAGCTGATTTTAGTGAGACTGTACCAGTTCTGAGGGCTCCAGCCTTCCACTGAGCAAACACATCAAACCTGAATGGGCTTCTATCTGTCTGACAGATCAGGCACTTACTGTTTAATTATACAGGTGAGTAACATCCATGAGCGGGTGCTTTTCCATTGTGAGTTTGTTACAGGGCAATGAATGAGAATTAGGCTGTAAACCAGAACAACTGGTGGTGTAAACAGTGTAATTGCTGTTTTCTCATCTGTGGCAATCAATGATCTGTAAGGCATTTTACATGGCTGCCCCAAGCCTCTTCACCATCTTGCAGTGCAGAGACAACAAATAACTCCTTTGCAAATGAGAGAGAGAAAGATGTACTCCAGTGTGGTACCCAGACACAGAGCTGCACTGCACCAATGGCAACACCAGCACTATGGAAAATGATATGGGAGCTCAAATGACACAGATATACACTTAATATAGGCCAGTCCTCATTTGACAATTCTACTTAGTAAAGAGCCTGGAAGGGATGTTTACCAGAGGTCATAATTTGTACCAAACTGCCATAGTTTAGAGGAAGAATCTTAATTGCTGGCAACTTTCAGCAAAACTCTTCCACTCACAGGTATGTCAATTAGACATGCTGTTGAAGTTAAGCTTGTGTCAATGTATTTTACTGACTTGGGGACTACAAGGGGACTTAGATGACTTGCAGGATCTGGATGAGTATTTGGGAAGTGGGGCTGTTTCTTGATGACAGAAAATCAGCTGAAGGTGCAATCTTAAAACTCCACAAGTGCCATGTCTCCATGCAGCACACAATGTCCTGGCTTCAGCTTCCTCAGGGTCTTTTATCCTCTAAATCAGCATGAATTCAAGAAGGGAATCTGCATCCAGTTACAGGCACTATATGCACATATGCTTGTATCTTGGCTAAAAATGAAGACCCAGCTCTTCCCAAGTTCACTTTTCTATCCGTAGTGAGAAATTCCATTGTGCCCTGTGGCTAACCAGCAAGGCTGGAGTTACTGATGCTTTCAGATTGATCCTCAGAGGGAAATTTAGTGGAGTCTCTGCTGATTCCACTGACCATGTATGTGATCTGCAAAGTGCAGAGGTTGAAGGCAATGCTTAAGCTCTTTCTAGATAGTATTTACTAAACACAAGGGGGGAAAGAAACCAAACACACACAAAAAAAAAATGGACAAAAATGGTGCAGACATCCTTGCAGGCTTCCTGATACCACATCTTAGACCTGTTTGTTTCATTACTGCCAGCAACCCTTTTACATCTTCCAGAAACAATAGTCATTTGTCCAGACAAAGTGCATCACCCTCTGTGATCTTTACATCCGTGTCTGATGCCTGCTTTGGCAAGTATTGGGATCCAAATGCTCCTAGGGCCAGCAGTGGCTTGAGTGAAGTGATCACACAGCCTGTAAACAAGCCCCTTTCACATCCCACAAAGTTGGTAGGGATCATAACCCAGACCTTAACAACCCAGCAGATCTCAAAGCATTTAACACAGGCAAATAGGATGTCTTTGTTTAATAGAAGGACATGGGAATAAAGAAACACATCCCAAAAGGCATTCAGGCACCTAATGAACTCTGATACCAGCATCACATCACCAACCAGGTATGGAAGTATGGCCAGCTGTTGGCTTTCCTGGTTGTCTCCTGGTTGCCCCTGTTATCCCCAGGGTCTGTACTACACTAATACCTACTACAGTACAGGAGGGACTGTGATAGCACTTCCTCCACACAAGGGGAAAACTTTCTTTGGCTACTCTGCTTTTGAACACTATCAGCATCTTCCTGCACCCTCTCGGAGAGAACCACAGCTTGCTGGCATTGCTCCCATTTCAAGAGCCTCCTGTTATACCTGTATCTCAGGCTCACCAGCACATTGTGTAGCTGAGCATGGATTTGCATGAGTCTCTGGTCCCAGAGGCTCTGTGAATCTCTGGTTTTAATTAGAGCACAAACTTCCTCCCTCCTATGCTGATCTGTGATTCTAAAAGTGGTCAAGATACACAGCTTCCTTTTTGGCTTCTCAGTGGTGTAATCTCCTCCACAGCAGAGAAATCTAATAAACCTCATCAAGGTCAATGTAATGATACTGCCTTTACCCAGCTGTGACTCCAAAGAGCAACTGGCCCTTCAGTTCATGCCATGTTTCAGACACTTCATCATACATCTTTGCTTCTGCTTCCTTTTTTTCATTTGACACTAATTCACCTTCTCCTATGTTCTGTTCACACTAAAATGTGGATTTCAGAAAAACAAAACCAAAGAAAACTCTCTTTGGCCTGAGGAAGGGAAAAAGGATTGAGGTTCACAATCCCACCTCTAACCCCAAAACTGGAGCCCTCCACAATTCTCTTGCCCTGGGCATGGCAGCAAAGCCTCCCACACTGTCTCCTGCTCCTCCTGGGCAGTCCTGCAGGCTTTATCTGCCTGCCTCCATTCCAAGTGCCTGACTCCTCCAGCATTTCTGCTCACCTCCCACGTTACAGGCGACCCAGACCTTTCTGTGCTATCCTCATCTGCTCCCAAGGGGAAGGCAAGACTCTCCATCTCTGGTCCCAGGGCCTTGTGTGTGTCCCAGCTGTGAGGCTCCAGGGCACACATAGTGCTTCCCTGTTGAAAGCTTGTTTGTCCCCATGCTCAGGACTCAAAGCAGCTGGAGCATTCAGAGCACTGCAGAGCTCCTCAAACTGAAAAGCATTCGCCTTATCTCATTTCTCCCTCCTCTGACCATCAAAATATCCCAAAAAAACCTCCAAGGCCAATGAAGGGTATCAATTTGCAAAATTGTCCTTGTCAATCACAGCTGAGATATCAACCCAGGGACTTGCAACAGCATTTATCCAGCTATGTGAGGAAGCAGCTCACCCCATAGCCAAGCCACCAGCTTACACCCTTCATCTGGCTTGTGCTCTGTGGACAGTGACCCACTGTCTTCACAACTGACTTGACCACTGCTAGATGATAAAAGCTGGCCAGTGTAGACAGGCACATTTGCACACTCCTGCATTGGTGTAGGGTGGCTTTCCAAGGGTCCAAGGCAGTCCCTTTGCTGGAGGAATACTCCAGCTGCCTCACCTGAGCAAGGGATCAGGTTCATGCTTGCACTGAACTAACAACTTAGCAGCTGCAAAGCACTTCTCTGCACTCAAGCATGTAGAGGCTTGTGCACAGAGCATCGTCACAAACCTTCAGAACAAAAGCCAGCACTTCACTGGTAAGCTTTGTGTGGGTATCTCCAGCAGTGGCTGCCTGGGAAATATCAGCTATTTCCAGCCAGAGGCTGAAGGCAGCTGTCACTGTCCTGCTTGCTAGATCAAACTCCTTCAGTGCAAAGAGACTGGAGTAGTTCCTAACGGTCTTCATTTTGTTGAGGTAAAAGAAAACTGATCTTCCTCTTCTTTCTCTCAGGCCCACAGGAAGCTGAACTCAGCACAGAGCAGCTTTTGCTTCTTATGAGTAATGCAATTTCAAACTCAGTTCTCAAAATATATGTCTCACCAGCTAGAAGCTGCTAGACTTGAGTTATTCTTAGCCCCCGAGTCACTGTGATAAGAAGCTAAATGAAAACGATTCCCAACAAAAATCATATTGAAATGAAAATATTTATCATACTGCTTCTCAAAATGAGAAAGGGCTCTTCATTTTCAGGGCAAACACCATGCTGTTGCTCTATGAAACCACTTCAAGGCTGACGCTTAATTATCTGGGCTTTCTGGGATGAAAATGAGTGCAAGGTGCTTGTAAGGGAGCCTGTCTCCTTCCTCTCATCTCGGCTGTCCTCTACACATTTGATGGGGAATTCCCAGACCAAGTGGAGAAGCTGGACTAGACGTGGGATCCCAAAGCAGAGTCACTACCACAGTACAATACTGCCCATGAACATGCTGCATTTGCAGAGAGAACATGGAGACAAGAAGTCAGATGAGTAAATCTCATGCCCAGCATGTGAGAGCAGATAAATCTGCTGTTCTTGGTAATGTCTTACACCAACCAGCATTAACTACCTCTAGTAGAAAGAGCTCAATGGAGAAACAGACCCTTTCCTGTCAGAGCTGTTGATGCAGGTAGGAGATAGGAGCTATTCTCTCCCCATTCATTTACAGCTCCATTCAGGGAGTTGGAAAATAGAGCTCATCACCTACACACCTCCCCAGCTTTTCTCTTACAAATTTGTCAGATAACAGCAAAGCTGAAGATTTTGGGCTCACCTATTTAAAAGCTGGTGACAGATTTAAAGACCTGTTTTCTGAAACTCTGCATAGATTTCTTAATAAATAAAATTGAACTGAGTATAACAAAAGATCTCTCCCTGCTTACGTCCTTAGAGCATCATAGCTACAGCAATACTTGGCCACATGAATATTCAGAGTCCTTGGTGGCTTTCAGCAGCATTGGCAGAATCTGATTTGCTTCCTACATGATGACCCTTGGGATTCAGGTCTTCCTCTGCTCTGGAGAAGAATTATAGGTCTGCAGCCAAGAACATCCAAGATCTGTGTAGGATCTGTGCTGTGCAACCAGGAGCCACGACATGGACTGTTTGTCCTTAAGGTTTGACAGCCTGAACCAAACCATCTTTAGTGTTTATTCCAGCCACACCAAGAAATCCTGATGGGGAAAGCAGGCCCCAGTGCTGCCAGCCCACCTTCAGCAGCCTTGACTTCTCTGAAACCTGTGTGAGACTCAAGCCCAGAAAGATAACACTGGAAAAGCCTTTCCAGGTTTCCCTCTGAGGCCAGCTTCTGCTACCAGCCAGGCAAGGGGCAAAGCTGCCCCAGCCTCTGCAGCCACACTTCTCCCTCTTGTTTTCACCAGCTTCAGGTCAGAGAGAGATCAGGAGAGCCAGATCCATAGATCTTCACTCATCTGTGATGAGTTTCTCTGGGCATACAGGCACCAGCTCTGCTTTGGCTTTGCAACTGCTAACAAAAGGCCCGTGCACTAACCCATCCTTCATTCTGAGTCTGGCCTTGCAGGGAGAGAACTGATTTGTCCAGCCTGAAGGAATTTAACTGCACAACACCAAGGCCACAAACATGGTTTTCACTCTTAATCTAAGCAATTGAGTGAAGGGCAAGGCAATATAGCACTAATGAAACAAGCACAAGTGCAGTAGAGACAGCTAATAGCATGGAAATGAGAGCTAGACACTGACTTCAAGGCTTGCTATCAAGTAAGGTTTAGGGAATATCCTGCCCTACCCTAATACATACAATACATTAATATAACCCTTGCAAGCCTGGTGACTCAGAGCTTTGCCATGAATCACCACTCCCTTTCTGGTTTCTTCCTGCAACCAGAAGAAGCATTTACTGCTGGCCCACAGCAATGTTAAATAACAGCCTCTCTCATGGTAGCTCAGCTGCCTGGTCCCAAAAACACAGGGGGGATATGTGGCATTCCCCGTGCAGCCCACCTAGCTGCAGGAGTGGACATGTCAGTCCATATGTGGCTGAGAACACAGGCAGAAAGTTTCTCTGAGTAAGCTCCATGGCTAAATACACTGCTTTCTGAGGTTAACACAAATGCCTGGGGCTCAGTGCAGCTGTTGTGTGGCTGGAAGGAGGGAAAGGTTCATTATGAAAACAGAAGCTTGCACCAGCGAGATGTGAAAAGCTGTTTGTCCTCCTCACCCCATCCTACAGCTAACCCCAGCTCCACCATTCAGATCTTAATCAAATTCAACTCAAAATCAGCCCTTTCTTCAAGCAGTTTTCTGATGAGTAACCAAGTCCCATCAAGTGGCTGAGTCATAAGAAGAAAACCTTTGTACAGTGAGAGCAAGCTATGGAAACTCCCTGTCACACCAGCTTTGTGACTGCTGTCTTCAGATGTTTCTGAAAACTCAGCTTCTCTGTACCACAGTTAGCTGAAAACCTGTCAGTTGCAGCAGATAAATGTTTTGAAAATGTTACAAATTATTAAATGGTACTTTAATTGCAAAGAACAGAAGCAGAACTGCAGACTTGGTTGCCTCCTCCCATGGCACATAATCCCATGGGGACACAGGGGATTTGAGTGCTCTTGCAGACTCTGTTGCCATCTTTCCCTGTAACCTTGAAAAAGTCAGTTTTTAGATCTAGCACCAATCTGAAGATCACTTTGTAAAAGAAGCTTGGCACCCAGTTTACTGAGTTCTTTGCAGCTCAGTAGGGGAAGGCAAAAACACATTGTGGGACCATGCATGGCTCGTGGGGTATGTGACCATATCCTGTCTTTGCTAGCAGTGAACACTTCTACAACAAGGACAGGGCATGCTAATGCCAATACTTTTCTAATCCATGTGCAGTTTTGGGGCTTTCTGATTCACAGTTTGTATTGAATCATTATGACTAATAGCCTCAATAGATTTTTCTCCATGAATTTCTCTAAATACTTTTTGAAGCCATTTATTCTTTAGCAGGACAGTGAGCTCTACAGTTTATTGCCAGCCTGGATAAAGAAGTACTTTCTCATTGGGAGGAAAAAAGTGAATAATTCCACTCTTTACTCCCCTTCTCCATTGCACTTATGATATTGCAGCCTCAAGCACTGACCCTTTCAGTTGTCCCTCTTGCTAGTCAGTAAAGGCTTGGGAGAGCTCTGGCTGTGCAGCATCCCAGCCATGAGTGCTTGTTATCTTTTGCCTTTCATGCTCTTTTCCTGTTTGAACAATAGCTAACATCTGATTTGCCATTTTCTCTGTGCTGAGCATTAAATTGACATATTCATAGGGTCATATATGATGACTCTAAGATGTTCTTTCAGAGAGGCAGTAGCTAATTTTAGACCTCACTGCTGTGCATTGTGTTGTTTTCCTTAAGTACATGAATTACACCTGCTGCTCTGTCATTCAACCAATAACCATTATGAGATCCTTCTGTTAATCTTTACTGCCAGTTTTAAGTTTTATTATCCTTATAATAATCCTTATAATATATTCCTTATACATTTCTCTTCCAGATCACTTATGAATATGCAGAAAAGCAACCCAAGACAAATCACTACAGCAGTCTGTTAGTCCATTCCTTCTCAGCTGTGAAAACTTTGTCCTTCATATGCTTTAAACAGTCATTAGTCCATGGAAGTGGCTTCCTTTTATAGGTGGATTGATTGTTCCTTTTATGTTTACCCCTTTGACCACTAATTCAGTGCTTTATTATTCTTTTCTACCAGTTTTCCAAGGACAGTCTGAAGTTTCCCAGAGAGTTTTCCTATACTTTTCTAGACTCCCATCCTAACCAACTTGGCTGTTGAGTTCTCCAGAAAAATCTGCCCCTTCATCTTCACAATATTTGAGGAATTCAAACACTAAGTATAAATAAATAAATAAGGCAATTTACAGGAATGTCACAAAGCCTCAGAATAAATGCTGCTGGTGGTAGTCAAACGTTTAGTTATTTAGAGGCAATGCCATGTACTGAGACATACATGTCATCAGCTCTTCTGCTGGAACATATCTCTGTGTTCTTGACCTGAATACTGAAACATACACCAAAATTCTGGTGTTATTAGAAAATGTTGATGTGTTTTTATGCTGTGTGACATTATGTGGTAGGAGAGGAGTTGTTCATACCAAGCTCTGACAACTGCAACTGCAAAAACTCTTGCCTAATGTTAATCAATGAACTGAGTGTGATGAAAATGCCAAGAAAAAGTTGTTTCACCCAGTAAAACAACTGATGATTTTGCAAGAGTCTCACTCTGGTTGCTTTGTTCTCCAGTTGCAGCCCATTATACTAACAATGGCTTGAATGTTTACACAGCAAACAGACTGTGTCTTAAGCCAGTGGTTTTCTATGTTTCCAGTACAGCAACACAAATTTTCTTTGCATTATGAGCATAACCACAAAACAAAATGAGCAAATATGTAACATCCCCACAGAACTTTGCAGACAGCTTATAAAATCTATCCCTAATCTGCACACTGCCACTGCTTCACATGCTTAAGCAAGTGCCATTATTCTATTGCTGGAGTAACCTCAGCATCTAAGGATAGTCTTTAGAAGTTGTGGCTTCTTTCTTTTACTCATGAGGAACAGAACTGCAGGCAATTAGTCTATAAATTTACTATAGCATGGGCCTCAATTTACCTGTGAGGCTCAAGTTCTTATTAAGCTACTTGTTTGTTGGCCATGAATTCAGCCAAGAAAAGGTCCTTGACAGAAACAGAATTTACAGGGGTGGGAGAGAGAAGTGATGAACTAGTCTGGCATCAATAAAGAATTTTTCTCTAAAATGGTAGCAAAATCTTTTGTGTCTTTGTTGCTGGGTTTGAAATTGAAAACCTTTGGCTTCAGTGACAGACTTTGACACAGTCTCCCATAGCATCCTAATGAAAAAGCTAGTAGCTCATGGCTTGGACAGGTTCACTCTTCACTGGGTTAAAAACTGGCTGGCTGATGGAGCACAGAGAGTGGTTGTGAATGGTGCCACTTCCAGCTGGTGTCCAGTGAGCAGTGGTGTCCCCCAGGGTTCAGTCCTGGGCCCAGTCCTGTTCAACATCTTTATTGATGATCTGGATGAGGGGATCGAGTCTACCATCAGTAAATTTGTGGATGACACCAAGCTGGGAGGCAGTGTCCATCTCTTGGAAGGAAGGAAGGCTCTGCAGAGGGACCTGGACAGGCTAGGTGAATGGGCAATGACCAACGGTATGAAATTCAACCAGGCCAAGTGCAGAGTCTTACACTTTGGCCACAACAACCCCATGCAGCGCTACAGGCTGGGAGATGAGTGGCTGGAGAGTGGCTCAGCGGAGAGGGACCTAGGAGTATTGGTTGATAGCCGGCTGAACATGAGCCAGCAGTGTGCTCAGGCAGCACGGAAGGCCAATGGCATCTTGGCCTGGATCAAGAATAGTGTGACCAGCAGGACTAGGGATGTGATTCTCCCCCTGTACTCTGCACTGGTGAGGCCTCACCTTGAGTACTGTGTCCAGTTCTGGGCCCCTCACTTCAAGAAGGATGTTGAGGTGCTGGAGAGGGTCCAGAGGAGAGCAACGAGACTGGTGAAGGGGCTGGAGGGGAAGCCATATGAGGAAAGGCTGAGGGAACTGGGACTGTTCAGCCTGAAGAAGAGGAGACTCAGGGGTGACCTTATCGCCCTCTACAACTACCTGAAGGGAAGTTGTAGTCAGGTAGGGGTTGGGCTCTTCTCCATGGCAGCTAGTGACAGGACAAGAGGCCATGGCTTGAAGCTGCAGCAGGGGAGGGTTAGACTGGACATTAGGAAGCACTTCCTCACGCAGAGGGTGATTGGGCTCTGGAATAGGCTGCCCAGGGAGGTGGTGGAGTCACCATCCCTGGAGGTGTTTAAGAGAAGATTGGATGTGGCACTGAGTGGCATGGTTTAGATGTTGTGGTGTATTGGGTCATAGGCTGCACTTGATGATCCTGGGGGTCTTTTCCAGCCTTGGTGATTCTGTGTGATTCTGTGATTAGCTTAGCAGGAGAAGGCAGAGGTGCAAAATAAGCATTTCCTTGAAAGCACAATGGTGATGGGAAACAGGCTGACCACATCCTCACAGTGGATCAGACCATGGCCCTATTTATTTACAGCCAAGCATGATGTATGCATGTACAATAGCCAAATTATCAAACATTCCAAGCAATTGTTGAGTAGAGATTATGGGGTCAGTCTTTGTTCTACTGCATGCACCAGCTTTGACAGAGAGCCTTTGTAAAGGAAAATGGCTTGCTCTTTGTATCAGTTTCTCTCCTCAAAACGAATTGTGCATTTCTCCCCAAAAGACACACTAGGTCTAAGTTTCACTCTCACAAAGGGGCTCTGTCTGGGTGCCTTCATTTAGAACACAGATTTTATTTATCCAAACTGTGCATGAAATTTGGTGCCATGTTGATAGTTAACATGCAGAACATGCTGCTTCTCAGCAAACTAGGACAATAGAAAGTGATCCTAAAGGAGAAGCAATGATGCCTTGTCCTGTCATGGTACTTCTACCCTTCCACCAGCTCAGGCAACCTGGCTATTTCAGTGCTAGCTTAGCACCAAGCTGTCCCTGGAAACAAAAAATCCCATACCTTGCTCAAAAGCAGATCAAAGACCTTCAGGGAGAAAAGTGAGACAAGGCTTTTGTGAACACAATTTCTTTTTAGTCACTGTTTTGCTAAGTCACTTAGCTAAGACATTGGCAGACATTGTTTCAAAGCATGGAGAGTGAACCAGGCCCTGCAGATTGGGAAAGACTGCCTCCACCTATGAGGGGCAGGCTGCAAGAAAGCCCAAAAACATGAGAGCAGCTCTACTAGACCAGACCAAAGTCTCCATCCAACTTGCCCCACATTTAGCTTTTGTAAGTGGTCAAACAGATGCCTTGCAGTTGCTAGTCTTAAATACAGCATATAATGATACACACCAGAAACATTGCCTGAAGCCTCCAGCATTTTAATATTATCTCAATATTATATTATTAATATTATTGAAATATTATCTCAATAGCCCTCAGTCTATTTTTCTTCTGTGAATTTGTCTTCAATGACTTTTAATGTCCACAACATCCTGCAGCAGGGAGTTTCACTACTTATGTCACATTGTGCAAGGATCATCTCTTGTTATCTGCCTTGAACTTCTCTTCTGCTAGTTTTCCTGAGGTTCTAATTCTTTTACTGGAGAAGACACTAAATAGCTGTATTGTGTTTTGCTTGATCCAATCACAGTGCAAAATAACTTCCAGGGCCCAAGGATTTGTAAAAATCCTTCTCCAGAAATGTAACATTATTTTTTGCTGTGTGTGCATCTCCAGTATTCTGGGGAGGGCAAAGAGGTAGGAGCTGTGTTGTTAAGGTAGTGATTTGGCTATAACTAGTCCCTGTAACACATCTTAAGCTGGTTGTTCTTCTTTCCTGTGGCTGTGGATTGATCTTCCAAACATTGAGGGAAGGAGTTGCCATTACAAGAGACAGTCAAACCTACATAGCCCATGAACCTTCACCTTCTGTTTCAAAGTGTGTGAAACACACCAGGCATATAGGATGCCAACAGAGAAAGGAAGCCACCAGTGAACCACAACCAGATGTAAGATGAGCCTGACATGAGTACTTGAGGAACAAGGGAACCAAAGGAGAGGTAACCAGTCCAAAAGCAACCCATCCCGTATTGTGAGACCAGCTGTCCTTGATCACTACCCAAAATGAGAGGGAAAAAACTGTGTATCATAGCCTTTCTTCATTTCTTTGGGCTACAGAAGGAAGTTTAAGTAAAAGGAAAGGAGAATTTAGGATAAAACCCCTTTGTGGTCATTGAAACTGCCATCTGCTGTTGCAGGCAAACCTTCCTCAATCGCTTTTCAAAAAGCAATAAAGCTCCCTTTTAACTCATCCTAGGATTTTTGGCCTTTCATCTCCTGAGAGAGATACCATTTTTCAGACCATTAAAAAAAAGTGGTGTTCTCTTCTGCAGTGTAAATGTGCTCATTTCTCATTAACACCTATTTGTTCTTGTGCCAGTGTAGTTCACACACTTGAATAGCTTGAGGGATTTTGCTCCTGCATGGCACTGACACGTTTCCTGAAATACTCAGAGATGATCACATTCCCTCTCCATCCTCATTTCATTATGTCATATCAGCCAAACTCTTAATCTTACTCTGTAAGCCACCACTAGCATTCCCTTTCTCAACATCTGTTCCACTTTAAATTCACCATTCTGGAAATTATTGAGAATTACACAGAGCATTTCAAAGGATGCTCCTACCTGAGTTATTAGCAGTGGGGACCTGAACTTCATCAAGCTGGACACAAAAGCAGGAGGCCTTCCTGCCAGAGCTGGAAACATTTCCAGGCTCTGGCAGACTTAGACATCTTTGTGCTGTCTGGGTTGGAGATAGGGTCAGGGAGCCACAGATCACCTGTACTCCCAGTTTTGCTGACAGATGTGTATCCCACCTCTGAACAGGATACCTGGATGAATACTGTCTCCTGAGTTTGTAACCAGTTCCCTCATCCATGGAAAGTTACAGCAAGTGTGGCTTTGCTGTGTACCTGGAAGAGCACCAGGCAAAGCAAGGAGTAAGAGATTTAGAGGAAAGCCAAAGCATCAGTATGAACTTATGTCCTGCTAGTCCATGTTTTGAATGTGTCTGAATAATCAGAGCCAGAACTACAGAATGGATTTAAAAATCCATTTCATCAGAAACACAGCCATTAATCCTAAACTGTGATTAGGTAGGAATCTGGGGGAGAGGAGACTTCAGTGTTTTCTTTAACTACAGTAGACATTTGTTCTGGAAGCTTTTAACCTCTTCAGAATCATGTTTGAGATGCAGTTGCTGTTGCTGGGCAAATAAACATGATGGCACACAAAGCAAAAACTGCTCTCAAGTGGGGAATAGGCAAGAGGAGCAGATGAGTCCTTATGAAACAAAGGACTCTTCTCGCTCTCCAAGTGTCATCTCTAACAAAACAAATTATGAGGCAGAGTGACTGAAAACATCTTAGAAAAATAGGCTGTGCTTAGCTACATTATATAATAGGATATCAGTGAATCTTGATCTAAATTACACAATCTGAGGCATTTCACCCATTTTGTGTCTCTAGGCTTCATAAATGGTTTGGGATTTTTGTCTTCCTCCCATTACAACTGAAAATATGTGTCTAAATCCTTGTGTAAGTAGGCACCATCATTGACTTACAACTACTAGATTGCTTCCTCATGTTCTTACTTAATCTCCTGTGGTTCAGGGAACACTAAAACACCAAGATTATTGTGTGCTTGGTATTACAAATAGCATCTTCATCTTCAAGGCTCTTAACTCTCCTGGGGCCCCTCCCTCAGGGAAATTCAGCTGCTGCCACTGCTTTGTGACTCAAAAGCAAAAAGCACTTTTCTTCTGTGTTCTGACCTTCACTGTAAGCATTGCAAAAGGCTGAAGCAAAGAAACAAAAGATCAGGAATCCCTCCGTGCAGTACATGCTCTTAACCTCCACGACTGCTGGAAACGAGTCCTGCTTTAATCCAAGCAGGAACAAACACAAAACCAGCTCTGGTCATCAGACCTTGGGACAACAATTCCTGCAGCTGCTCAGTAATGACATTCTCAGCATGGCAGATCTCTATCTAAAACTCAGCTAATTGGTAAGAAGAAGAATGTCTGCATAAACATTCCTGTCTCTTAGACAGAACTGAGCTCTACTGCAGGCCTGGCTTCATGCTGTAAGCCCCAAAGAAATGTTGCAATCCTCCTGAGGGGCAGGGCACAAGTGTAAGTAAAGTGTCAGGAATCTGACAAGGATCTCAGGAGAGGAAGAAAAAAATTTATTCAAATATTTGGTATTTGGACTAGATGATCTTTGTAGGTCCATTATAGCTGAAATTATTCCAGTCTAGTCTAGCCTATATTAGTGTAGGTAATGTACACAGAGTAATTCAAGCTAAGAGTTATTTGGAATTAACTTGTTCATCTGGAAAAGTTTCTTTTTAAGAGTGCAATCCCCCTGAGCTTCAAAGCTCCATCTTCTAGCTGCAGTAGTGTTTCTTTCTGTCTCTGGCTGTGGGACTCAGCAACCAATGACCAGCACAAGGGTGCTGTTGAACAAATCAAAGCAAAAGTGGCCATCTGTAGATTAGAAGAGAAAAAATGGCTCATGCCATGACCAAAGAAGAATTTGGTCCATGTGGTGGATTTCTATTTACACATTCCTGATATGATTGGCAGTGAGAACACCAAACAAATGGCAATTCAGACAGACATTCATGCATCACCTTCAGCGCTCACACCCCTCTCCAGGCAGGCAGATGAAGAGCCCCTAGAGAGTTCAGCCAGCTCTTGAGGATGCAAGTTTTCAAGACGCAAAACATACTGCTGATACCAGTCTGGGGAAGCAAATCTGCTCCTGCATCCTTGCAGCCACATCACGTGTGAACCCAGCTCTGGACACACATGCACAATGTGGCTTTATCCCAACAAAGGAGCATTTGTGTGTTCACTCTTCTCCCCCGCACTCATATCTGCTTCATTGAAAAGGAATTTTGGTGAAAATGAGGGGCATTTACACAGAATTTCATTTTCTCTCCTTGTCTTGTCTTTGTTGAGCTTCGGTCCTCACTCCTGCAATATGACAAGAGCCTTTATACCCCAGCAGTTATAATCTACTTTCCAGGAGCCATTTTTAGGGCCATGTCTACTGCCCCAGTCATGTGCAGATTAGAAAGCATGACTGACAAGTGTCGAAGCATTAAGGTAAGGATAAGTAAAGAAGTGTCACTTGGAGAAAGAGGAAGAGGTCCCTTGCTATCTTTTATCTGCCCTGAGTACAAGGTGAGCTGCAGGTCTCCTGCATGTGGCACAGCATGTCTGCTATCCCGTGGTCATATGGACATAGTTGATAAGTGGATTGAAGGATCCATTGGCCAACTGCACCAGTACACACAGTCACCATGTGAGAGAGCAGCCACAAACCTGATGGTGAAAATGCCCGAAATGGGCTTTTTCTTGAGGCAGTGGGAGAGGAAGCCCCAAGGGTCCCATCACTGCCAGGAGCAAGGTGTCCTTCCTGCCTTCCACGTAGCCAAACTCACTCTTGTGCCAGGGCTGCCTCTAGATAAAAAGGGAACAGAAAAAGGCAAAGGAGAAGAAAAACAGACTCAGGTAGGAAAGATTTGGGTTCCCTGCTCCTCTTCATGCACCAAAGCAGAAAAAACATGCAGAAATGAGAAAAAGGGTAAAGCAAAACCAGCAGCAGCATAAGACCATTACTGTTTCCTAAATAACAAATAGCTCTTTCAAAATCAGGTTTATACCCTCAGAGAAAGATTCCAGAGGACACATCCATTTTTCCTGCTGTGTAGATTTGTAAAATAAATGGTGTACCCAACTGGGTATTGCATAAGATATCAATTAGAAGCACTTATTTTCAGTAAAAGAAAAACTGATGAGCCACGCTGCTTAATTTAACTGCCATCCCTGAGAGATGCAGCCTTCTTCCATTTGTCTCCTCTTCCACCAAAAGCAGAGGAGTGTTTTACGAGGAAACAGTAAAACCTCAGGTCTCGTTTTCCAATTTGAAGTCTCAGAAATGCTCAGCACTGCGTTCTTTCCCTGGAACTATCCCCCAGTCTCCTGTAATAACACCCAGTGGTCTAAGCTTGGCTCATGTTTTTCTACATCAGCTCTCTCCCTCTCCCCCACCCATGATTTCACCTGCCACGTTTTCTCTCTGGAGGGTAAAGCTGAGTAGCTCTGCCTGAAACCAGAACCAAATCTGGCCCCTAACACCTATAGAAAACAGCAGCACTCTTGAGCCACGAAGGGAAGTAAATTTTTCCACCGAACTTTCCCCACTTGGCTGATGATATTTAGCTTAACTCCACAGTTTCACTGCCCTTCTGTAGAGCTGACGCGTGTTACTGAAGGTGAAGTCATCCTCCTCTTTTCACAGGTGTTGAAAGGGAACAGCTTCAACTGCAAAGACCAGGGCGCAGGGGTCCCTTTTGTCTCTGACCGCCTGGGTACAGACCCCAGCTTTCGTGATTCCTAATTCACCTCCAGCCCTGGGCCGTGGATTCAAGTCCCCACGGTTGGACAGAGCGACCCCACGCCGGGGCAACGAGCAGCTCGGGCTGTCAGACCCCGGGCCGGGAGGCAGCTTTGGCCTCCAGGATGCCCAGGGGTGACAGAAGGAGGGGACACCCTCCCGGGGAGGTGGATGGTGGAGTGTCAAGACCCCTCTGCAGGGAGGGGGATGCAGCACGTTGCCGCCAGCCAGGACTCTTACTTCGGAGAGGCTCTGCACAGAACTCGCCCTGGGGAGGGGACCGGGGCTACCGCCAAGGAACCCCCAGGCAGGGCTTCGGGACGGGACGGTGCGTAAAGACCCCTTCGCCGGGCGGGGAGAAACTTCCCCGCTAGAGCCTGCCTGGACCCCCTCTCCCCGCCCTGCCGCACCCGCCCGCGCCCCGCCCCGGAACCGGGCGCGGCTCCTGCGGGCGGGCAGAACCCGGCGGCTGCGGGCGCCGGCGGAGGGTCGCTGTCCGCGTCGCCTCGCTTCGGCTCTCCGGTCTGCCAGCCCCGCCGCCCGCAGAAGGCCGCCGCGGTAAGGCCGAACGCCAGCCGGGTGCGATCGCGGGAAGCGGATCCTCTCGGTCGGGAGAAGTTGGGCTGAATCCCACTTCCCCCCCTCACGGGGTTACGGCTGGGCATCCTCCCCTCGGCTCTCCCCCGGTGCTAGCCGGTGTGACGGGGTTGGTATCAAGGGAGGATGGACCCTGCCAGCTCCGCAGGCTGCTCGGAGGTGCTGCTGGGTGCTGCAGAGAGGTGCTGGCTGAGCAGCCGAGGGGTACAGGTGCGGCGGTGGGGAGGTGTAGGTGGGACCTGGGTTGGGCTGCAGGTGAGGGAGTCCAGCAAATGGTGAAGAGCCGGTCCCGACTGCCCGTTTGACAGCACATCGGAGAGGTGGGAGTCGGTCCGGATTGCAGATGCAACAGTGCATTGTACAGGTGGGACGGGGTCTGGATTGCAGGTGCAGTGATAGAACATACAGGTGGGAGTTGGTCCGGCTTGCAACTGTGAAGATACCAAAGATACCAGGCTGGATGTGGCTTGGATTGCACGTGCAACTACCCGATGTATAGGTGTGACATGGTCCAGATTTGCCAGTGCAACTGTATGACGTGTAGGTGCAATGTAGTCCAGATTGTAGGTGTGATGGTGCGATGTGCAGGTGGGATGTGGTCCTGCTGTGCCTGGGTGTGACAGTGCACGTACTAGCACAGAGCATACAGCTGCTGTGTCTGCTCCGGGGGCTGGGCCGCTTTCAGGCTTTTATTTTGAAAGATTCTGTTATCCAGTGGTTTTCGGACAACGTCTCCCAAGTCCTATCCGGGTTTACTCGCATACTTCTCTTGTGCCTTATCCTCCCTTTTGCTCAATAGCTCTGCAGTGATGGAGTGGCTTCTTGCAACATCAGCACCCGAATTCCACAGCATGGGGGTGGGGAAGGAGAGCACGGATACAACAGTCTTAGGAGAAATACCCCAAAACGGTGTTGATGGTCCTCCCTCCCCGTACCAGATTGGCACTGTGAACTCTACGTTGTTTTTCTCAGATTCCTCTGACTGAGGAATTTCTCTGAGTAAACATGCTGTGGGCTGTGAAACACATCAGACTCCGTGGTAGACTGTGAGGAAACTTCTGGCCTAAGTCAGTTAGAAAGAAAAGTTGGAGTCAGGAGAGTTTAAGTAAGGTTGTAGTCGTCCTACTGAACTTGCTCAGAATTTGGGCTATCTGGTCACTAATGTCATTTCTCTTCCACCCATTTAAGCTTATTTCTCTGCTACAGAGAAGAGCAGTGGCTGCCAAAACTGGAGGGTGGGGAGGGATTGCAGGAACCTATGAGGGAATGTGATTTTTTTTTATTCTGTTATAAGTTAATAATCCCATTCTAGGCTGTCATCCAAGAATTTTGCTTCAGAAATGCAAGCAGTATACAAGACCCATTGTGTAAAAGATAATCTAAATGTAGGACAGGAAGGGACCTGGCAGGTCAGCAAGTCTAAGCACTGAATGATATTATGCCTTATTGAACTCCACTGTAATTCATTTGTTTCCAGTCTCCCAGGAAGGGGAAGTCTCAAAACTGCTCAACTGATACTATTTTCCCCCCCCAATATATAGCTTTCTCTTACTTTGTATTTGCACTATTATTGCTTAGTTCTGTCAGCCTGATGCTTGTTTCTTATCAGTATAGAAATAGGAGTTGCATGCTTTTCTCTGTGAAATGCCAAGCAAGCTAGAACTTGCCATCTGCTTTCACAAATCAGGCTCTGGCTCCTCCTGATTCCTTGTGCTGGGCTTTTTGCTCTCCAGCTTCCCCATGGATGAGCAGAGCTGCAAGGCTCATACATCTATCCGGTGCCTCTTGTGCTTTGACACCTCACCTAGAAATAAATACCTTACCTGGTAGGTACTGCACTTAACCTCCTCCTCAGGTTCCTCCTATCCTGCGATGGGCGTGGGAAATTGGGATATTTGTCCCCAGCTGTCTGTCCAACTTTTATTTTCTGCTGTCACCTCTGATCTTGTTCCAGCCCTCTTATTGATCCCATTTTTATTGCATATTCTCATGCTCTGTGCTGGTATGGTATTCTCTTGGCTTTCTCCCCCTCACTTGGTCATGAAAGGAGATGTTAAGTAGGATGGGGTCTCTCTTGCTTTTAGTAGTGACACCTGCCAAACTCAGGCTAACCACTTCCATGGGACTAGCTGTCCAATCATTTTAGGTCTGAATTTATTTATTAGAAATGTTCATCTTTTGTGTCTTAAGTCTCAGTTTCACTGAGCTGTGTAGCAAGTGGCTGTGCTTCAGATGTGTTGGAAGCTGAACTCTACCCCTTTCTTGTGTGTCAGGTATGCTGGATAGGTTTCCCAGAGCAACTGAGTAGAAATTTGTTCTTATCAAAGCAAGCTTAAGTTGCAGTTTGTCCTTCTTCCCCCCCATTTACTTCTGTGTCTTCAGTAATTATTTTTTTTTGCAACAATTCTGTTGATGAGGGATTTCTAATCCCACTGTTGTACTGTAACCAGCCATGAGTAGGAGATTTGGCAGTGGGTAGCAGCACAATGCCATAGATTAGGCAGCAAACAGTATTCACAGAGCTGAAACAGTTGGGAGAACTTCAGACCAACTCAGTGCTCAGATCTGAGCTCAGATTTAACCCACTGTTGAATATCCATGCTCTTAATATTTGCAATAAGGTCTATCGATATGATTCAGAGGAAATAGCACCCACTGAATCAACAAAGTCAACTCCTAGGATCCCACAGTGGCACTGAAAAACTCCAGCTCTGCTCAGTGCAAAATAGCACAGTCAGTAGGTGCAAACAAACACATCACTACAAGTTATCACTGTCCAATTGGTTAATGTTGTGCATTATCACTTATCTAACTAGGTGAAAAACAGCTAAATATTTTGCAGAAGCCAGGTAGAGCCCTGCAGCATGCTACCTCATGTGCAGCAGGTTGAGTGCAGGAGGGAGGCTTGAGAATGACTATGTGCTTCTGGCCTGATATATTATAATCCCTTTGGTATTATCCACCAAACTTAGATTTATTCCAGTGTTTCTCAGCATTGCGCGTGCAGCAGTTTATCATATAGTGCTTGTGAGGGTTGTGCTGCAGAGGCTGCTTCATCTCCCAGTGGCCATAAAAAGCACTGAGAGTGGGCAAGTAATCTGTATTTTAATTATACAGAGAGCTCTTGGGTCTCCTGCTGTCAAACAGGATGCTAAGATCAAATGGTGAGAAAGAAAAAAAGTTATGTCACATTTTGAGCCTTGGCTTTCTCCTTCTAATGTAGGGCAGCATCATGTTGGTACGTCTGGTGTAGAGTTGTCACAGCATTCCAGTTAAAGTTCTGTAGGCATGCTGTACAAACTGGAGCAAAGTGCAAGATAGGAATACTTCAAAAAAGCATTTGCCACTTTTTGGTGACTTCTTAGTACCACTCAGGATCCTCATCAAGGGCAAGTTATCATCCAGTTCCTTTCTTCTAGTAAAAAATAACTAGTGATCCACAGCCAAGCCTTATGATTGCTACCAGATGTCATCAGTGGTAGACAAGGAGCTGATTCTGAATGTGGAAACAAATGGAAAGAGGGTGTGTGGAGCTCATAAGCCCCTGAGTCATAGCCTGGCATCTAGAAGGGTGGCTGCAGTTAAAAGGAAGTGGTTGTACCATGTGGCAGGTGAACATTTGTTGCTCTTTTGTCAGTCTAGCCTTTTACATCTATGGAAAGCATCAGGAGAAGGTCTAAGAGACAGCATGATTTTTTTTCTGTTTGATGTAACAGATATTGTTCACAGAGTCAGCTGTTTCAACTAGTTTGATACCTGAGCTGACATTTCCAAGTACTGGGAATGCTGAACCCACAGACCAGTGAAAAACTTAAGCAAGCAACAGTGTTTGCCATAAGCTCTATAGCATTTGATGGTGTATTTCAAGGTGCTGTGAGAAACCTACTGAGGTGATATAGGAGACCAGGCAAAGCCAGAAGAAAGATGAGAGCCAGTGGATGAAGTCTCCATCTCAGCACTGGAGTCACTTATCCAATTCCAAAATGCTTAAATATCCTAATGTAACAGCTCACTTCAGAAGAGATACTGCTCCAGCACTATGTCCAGTAAAAAATGGAAAAGCAAATGAAGAGCTGCCCAACTTTTATAGTTGGTAAGGTGCAGTGTTGAACTTGTCTATAGTAGGTGTCATCAGGTGATGCTATTTTGCATTGACTTCCCATTTGTTTTTCATACCATGACCATTATTTTGCCTCGGTATATATGGTATTGATTTGGGGGAGTGTTTAAGGACAGAGTTGGTGTTTGCTTTTTGCTTTGCTGCTCCATTAAAGCCTTGGTCAGTCTTTGATGCTGGGAGGACTTTCCCAAAAGGGACATGAGACAAACTCCAGTTGAGAGGTTGCATAGCTGGTCACAGAGTACCCACAGGTTCAGTCGCACTGATTTCTCCCCAGATCCAACTTGCAATGCCTGTTGTTGCCTCTGCTGCTTCCAAGCTGATGGTTAATTGTGATGCAGGACATCAGTGATGGCAGCAAGCCACCTCGGGACTGTGTGGGTCTCCACTTTCCAGCTGGGAGAGCTGAGTCACTTTTTAACAAGCAAGGACAGCAGAGGAATTTGGAGATCACTCAGGAAAGTGTGGGAAAGGAGGCACTCTGCTAACATAAAGCCTCTAAACGTAGTTGTGGTTTAAATGGAAACTGTTGGTGATTTTGCCCTTGCAGAGGTCAGATGAATTTGGAGACCCACAGGTCTTCTGCACTCTGCTCTGCTCTTCAGCAAGCTTCTCCACAGGGAGTCAGGGCAACCTGACCCCTTAGCCCCCCCAGTAAGGCCAGTGCCAGGTGAGGGCATGTGCTAACCCCATCCCAGGGGCTGCACAGCAAGCTCATCCCTTGCTGGAGACACAGCCTCTCCCCAACCTGCCCTGGCAGGCACAGGGGATAGAATCCTAGAATGGTTTGGGTTGGAAGGGACCTCTGGAGCTCATCTAGTCCAACCCCCCTGCAGTGGCCAGGGACATCCCCAACTAGAGCAGCTTGCCCAGAGCCCTGGCAAGCCTCACCTGCAATGCCTCCAGGGATGGCAACTCAACCACCTCCCTGGGCAACCTGGGCCAGTGTTCCACCACCCTCGTGGGGAGGAACTTCTTCCTAATGTCTAATTTAAATCTACTCCTCTCCAATTTCAAACCATTGCCCCTTGTCCTTTCACTGCAGGCCTTTGCAAACAGGCCCTCTGCAGCCTGCTTGGAAGTTCCCTTTAGGTACTGGAAAGTCACTAGTAGGTCCCCCCGATGAAGGGAGGGAAGCAGCAGCAGAGCCCCTTTCCTCTCGCTCTGAATCAGTGAATGAAGATTGCATCATTTCCATTTTTTTATTTATAGCTTTGGCAAAGAGCTCTCTGTGTCAGCGTAGCTGAGGAATAACTTTGTTAACCTCCACTCTGTCAGTTAAATTGCATTGTTTTTAATGAGGCAGCTATCTCCATGCTGCTTCTGTTGTGCTGGTTTCTCCTATCTGGGAACTGTTTACTCCTTGCCCATTGTGCTTTTCTGTTAGATCATTGCACAGCATACTCCAAAAGCAGCAAGCTAAGTGTTAGTGTTATTTTCTGACAGAGGAAACAGGTGGAAACAGAAGCTCCCACAGCTCAAGGTAGCAGCTTTCTGTGAGCAGTGGTTTTCTTCCCCCAGCCTGCCAGGAAACCAAGCAGTGGCAAGTCATAGGTATCCATCAGTTTTGGGGGTTTGCCCCCTTTGCTGCCCACAGCTATGGACCCTGGGCAGCTGCCACTGATGGTTGTCTGAGTAAGCCTCCTGCCTGCCCCAGAAACAGCCACAATCTCCTCTTTTGTGTGTTGCTAGCTCAGAAAAGGGTGATTCATTCTCTGAAGCAGATTAATTACTTCTGCTATTAAAAAATAAAATAAAGGAAAGGAAAAAAAAAAGTATCTTTTAGAGTTGGTCAGCTTAACTTTCAACTGTGTGTCCAATGCAGTAAAGCAAATGTGCTCTGAGCCAAAGCAAAAAAGTTTGCATGGAAAAACAAACTGTAGGTTGTGATATTTACCTGGAACTGCAGAAGTGGGCTCTGCAGTTTAGGAATTATTCATGAGTGTTTCTTGTTCTAGACTTACATGATGAGTGGAGCAAATTTGAGCCCACCATGAAGGTGAACTGAGGAACAAATATTTTTATTCCCTGACACATTTTTTTTAACTTCTTTCCCTTCTGGTTTACATCATGCTGCTGGGGCACCCAGCTCTCTGTGTAGCTTGCATCCAAAGCCTGGCTGAGCTGCTCCATTTCTTCCTTGGAAAGCTGCTTTGCAGCCTGCTTGGCTCTGCTCACTTGTTTATGCACTGATGGTCTGTAGTTCCACATTTCAGAACAAGCTGTCCAATATTCATGAGTTATTTAGTATCTACCCAGTCCTGAGGCTTTTTTTATAAGCCTGGGGATAAATTCTGGGCTTTGTTATTTCCATTACTGGAAGTGTACTGAATCTCCACAACCACTAACAAGTCCTAAATATGCCTCTATTTGTCTAGAAGGAAGGTAGAGGAAAGGAGTGTCACAAAGCTAAAGTGATTTACAAGCCTGTAATTCCCAAATCCCTGTGCTGATAACACTCGTAAGCAAGTGTTGGAGCAAGCCATATGTGTAGAGGTGAATCACTTATAAATGATATCCTAATATTAGTTGTATGTTTATTTATCAGATAAAGACAGTGATTTTCCTCTAGAAGATCAAGGAGAGCCACATGCTCAGCTGGCATAAAGCACTGCAGCTCTTTGGATTGACTATGCAAACCTGAGGATATGGCTGAAAACTGATTTTTTTAAATGGTTTGGGTTTTTTTTTTCAAAGAAAAAAATCAACTACTTGTTTCTAAAGTGATTTAAATTATGACAGGAAAAAATTAGAAGAGGTCAAAGTCTTGGTATAAGATACCCTGTATGTAAGTTAGTTCTATGTCTAGTAAGGTATTTCTGCCCAAGCATGAGAATTTTCCATTGTAAACTCCAGCTGGTTGGACCATATTAAAATCCCTTCACATTCATTCCAAGACTGAGTTAGAACTAGAAAGATAATATCTAGGAGGACAACTTTAGGTCCACTTGAAACAGCTGGAGCAAGTACTGTAGCAAAATAAAGAGTTAAGCCAGCCAGTGTTCTAGGATTAGTGTGTTATAAAATAGGGACTTCAGACTTTTTCACCCAGCAGTAGAGAGAATAGTCTGAAGGCATCTTTGGAGTGGATAGGTTTTGAAATCATGCTAAGCCATTCTTCTGCAAGCATTTATTTTAACCAGCTCAAATGCTTCACTTCTTGAATTAGCACTTGAGCATGTTCTCCATTTACTCTTTGTAACGTTCATAGTGATGTTGTGACAAGCTTGCAGGAAGGTACCTGGCAGCATCTGGGTCTCTTCTCCTTAACACATGTGATATGTACTTTGCCTGTGCCATTAGGAATCCTGGCTATGGCCAGCCTTATCTGAACAAAAATGTTCAGGATGTTTGCTCTTGGGCTGTTCACCAGGTGAGATACCAGCCACTGTGATTTATCAGTGGCTGAATGGAAAAGCTGATTTCAATAGGAGGGAGTTGCATTTGCAGCATGTTTGGAGAGCAGCTGGAAAAACACCACTTCCTTAGGTACCATTCTGGTGTCTCAGTAGCTTTTTCAGCAGGGATGTCCATAAATGTTAATGTGGATCTGGGTAGTTATTTGGCTTAGTGCTGCCTAAAACCCCTTTTCCCCTGTGAACCTCCAGGCTATTCACTGCCTGAAGATTTTCCTCCTTGTGCACACAAGGAGGGTTTGTGTCTCTGCCAGATGAGTAAGACTAAAAACTGCACAGGACCTGCTGCCTCTCTCCCTCTGGGACAGGACTCAAAAGGTCTTTTTTCTGTAATTACATCTTCTCACTACTGCAGCACCAGTGTGTGTGAGAGGGAGCAGAGTTCAGCTGCCTCAGCAACCTTCATCCTGGCAATTCCTAAGTGGTTCCCCCTGCAGCCTTAGCATGAGTGTACTATCCCTATGCAGGATAAATCAACAGAATAAATATCAGACTCTTTAGTCAGCCTGTGCTTAGGATCATATACTTTAGAAATCTATGCATGTGCCTGAGCCTTTCACTCTGGGTAGAACTGCTGGTGCAGTTTGGGCTTTTGGCAGAAAATTTTGTCCTTGCTTTTCCAATGAAAGCACTGAGTTGTCCATGGTTAATGATTTAATCTCCTTGGCTGGAAGCATCCTCCCCAAAACAGGATGTTTTTTTGTTGCAGATGCTTCCTAGCAAAAGAGCTGTGGAGCAAATGTTTTGGATGTTTAAAACAGATTGATCCCATTAAATATAAAGTTCCTGGTGCATATGCTGGTAGCAGCAGAGTCCTTTATATTCATTTTCTGAAGTATCCATCAGATAAAGACTACTTCAGAAGGCTTTTATTTTTTTTTTTCCTCCTTATAGCATTTTCTAAAGTGAATGTATTCAGCAGAAAAGAAGTCAGAGAGCTGGTCTGTAACTGGCAGTCTGGAGAGGTGTCAGTCTCCCAAGGATTATGGAGAAATTCAGTGAGCAGAAGAGCCAGCAGTCAGCTTTACAGCTCCTATCTTGCTCATGCAGCTTCCTGAGTGTGCTCAGATGTCTCTGTTCCTCAAGAAGGGAGCAAACTGGCTGCTTTCACTGTGCTCTCTCAGTGCCTGGGGAAGTCAGCACTGGCCCAGCCCATCTGCTCTCCTGCAGCTCTTCTGGCATCTCGTGCTGTCCCTGTGGCACAGGGTCATGCTGCAAAGGCCAGGCATCTTCTCTTCCTACTGGGGGAGGATTGACATTTCCCCCTATATATAAAGGAGCCAAACCCCCTTTCAGTGTCCCTTCAGCACTTTCTTTGACATTGCTCCTTCTGCTTGCTTAACACTCAGTTAATTTCTCAGCTAAGTGAAGGAGTGTTGTTGAATTATCCAGATTTCTTTCCCGTACTCTAATTTTTACCATATATTCATGTGATTGTCTTCACTGGCACCACAGGAGCCCTCCTATCCAGCCACAGAGGTGACTATTACACCTGCAGTTCTTGAATACTGGCTGTGATGATGTTTAGTGATTTACTAGCAGATTGATGCCTGAAGATTTAGTATGTTTTGTAGATTGTTAGAACTTTTAGGACTATGTAAACTTCCTGGACTCTTTGCATAATAGAAGCCACTGAGTACATTCTTAGAACACTATCTTGGACTTTCTCAGGCCTCAGCAAGGGCATGATGTTGTGAGAGGTGCCTACCAATAGCCTGAAGACCAAACACAGGACCCTCTCCAAGGGGCAGATCAGAAGACCACTAGGGCTGAGGTATAAGAGAAATCTGTGCCCTGGGTTGGCTATAGATCTCCTATATGTTAATTGCTAGAAGGGTATAAAAACTGGTAACCCCTTAGGATAGGCATGCATGGCCATGTACAAGATCTCAAAGGTGTGGAATTCCAATTAAAGGTAACTTTATCTTTCTCCATTAACTTTGTGCCAGGTACCTATTTTCCAGAATTTTAGGCATCAGGATGCTACTAGGCATTTTAGGCAGGATCACCTGAAAAACAGCCATCTGGCATCTCTCCCTACCATCCAGAAATGAGCTGGTGTCTCCTTTCCAAAATCCTTGACATAACTTACAAGAAAAGCCACTGGCATGGGAGCTGATTTGTCACATAAATGCAGAGCAGTGAGAAGACACTGATTGCTGTAACTAGGAATAATCTAATTCCAAAGGGCAAATGGGGTGCATTCATTTCTTTTTAATTGGATTCCTGCATTTTGTGGACCTGCCATGTGGGCAGAGGAGACACTGGGCTGTGATCCAGAGGCAGCAGAATGATACTGGAGCTGTACAGGGTCTTGGCTTTTCTTTACCTAACATAGGACTAAACTTTAGTTCTTATTTTTTCTCTCTCTGATTTTGTTGAAGTTACTATTCAGAGACCCACCAAATTATTTGCTAGAAAATCAGTGTAAAATTGGGCTGAGTTGTTGGGGAAAAATCATTAGCACTCTCTCTGAGCAACCTGAAAGCAAGGTTACTGGAACAGAAGCTCAGACAGGAGGGGATGGATCCATAAAAGGATTTATGCTCCCAACACCTTACATCCTTATGGTTTGGGGAAAAGCTTTGGTCCCCAGGACAACAGTCAGCTTTCCTGAGAGATGATGAAGTCTTTCTAAGAACACAAACATTTCTGGCATATCTCACGGGTCATCCAGGCTCTGAAGGAAACCTGACAGGAGCCAACAGCCCTTTGAATTTCTTCCATGGTTGCAAGGACAGGGATTTGCAACATCAATAATCCTTTCTGTGCGTATTTTTTTTTCCTCTTAACTTCTTATTTTTTCCCAAAAACCTGCTGTGAGCCTCATCCTGCTTCCAAGAACCAGATTAGCAACTAATCTTCTGAGGTCTTGGGTATTACGCTACAGGAGTGCAGGTAACAGAGAGTGACATTCACTTGCTGTTGTAAAACCCATCAAGAATTAGTGCTTGTCTTGGATTATATAAACACACCCTCAGAGTGCTTCCTATGGCAGGATGGAGAGCTCTGCACAGTCATTTCCCTGGATGTTGAATTGTTATGGTGAAACTGCCTGAATTAGAAAACACGTGGGCAAGCACTTCTCTTAAAGGCTAGATGAACCTGGACTGAAGGGCAGGCAGATCAGTGTATTTCTAGTATTGGTGGAGCTGTGCTCATGCACACAAGGGTTGAGTTTCCCCACTAAGGCAGGAAAACTCTTGCTATGGGCTACAACTTTTGATCTAGGTGGTTCAAGCCAGGATAAAGACCTGGCTTTAAAAAACAGCCTTTAAAGCCTAACAGCTATCCTGAGCCAGGCAGGTCTCCACTAAAAATAAGCCATGTTGGAATATTCACAATTTAATAATAACTAGCTTTCAGATAATGCTTCCTGAGAGGCTGAATGGATGCCTTTTACAGCTGTGGCTCACAAACTTAATTTCCACATGAAATTGTAGCCAGAAAGGGACAGAGACATTTTCTGTTAAAAAAAAAAGCTCTTAAAGTCTTCAGAGCCAGCTCAGCTCATAAAAGCTGGACTGGACCAAAGCTCAGTGGGACCTTAGGAATGTCCCAAGTGAGAGCAGGATTCCCATCATCAAGCTCTTGCCCAAGGGGACACTCACTGGCCAAGCCTCCAACCTTTGCTGTGCCACCCCTCTGCTGGCTGCTCATCCCAGGCTGGGCAGCCTTGGCTCAGACATCCTTGTTATTCTAAGTTGTCCTGGGGCTTCCAGAATATACCAAAGACCTCTGAGATCTTACCAAGTTTAAAGCCCTGGTGCCACAAAGCCAGAAAACCCCATGCAGCTGATATAAGGGAAGGAGCTGTGCTCACCACCTGCCATCCCCCATGCTCTCCATCCCACCCACCCTGCTCATTCCTCTTTTTTTTCCTTCCCCCCCCCTTTTTTTTAATTTTTGCTTTCCTTTGCCACATAATTTCCCTGATTTGATCATTTCCCACTGTGAGTCACTAGGACTGCTTTCTGTGTGTGGATGTGCAGTGCTGTGCAAGCCTCCCTCATCCCAGTCCATGGGGAAGTGTAACCCTCCCAGTGCAGAGTGAATGAAGGGGGTGACAAATGACATGCAAATGCCTTCCCTGGAGGCTAGAGAAAAGTCACTTCTTCTGCACCTTTCTGAAGCCTGCTATTTACATACTATTAGACACTGACATCCTGTTGAACTTCCTTAGAGCATCAGATTTGTGGACACACTCATTTGGGGATTTAGACTGTACTGACGGAAGATTGCTTGGCAGAGAAGGAGAAAATGAGCTGTCTGGGGAAGTTTAGGGTCACACTGCCAGGCCTTCCACATGAGAGAGACAAGAGAACAATTTGACTTCAGCTCTGAAGTAGGAATTCTTCTGTCTGCCTGTTTTCTCTGGTCCTCTTGGCATCTTGTGGAGGTGTTTAAAAGCAAAACAAAACAAAGCAATAAGAGGGTTTTGGCTCTCTTGGTATCTGTGTGTGTGACAGCTTCCCACTGAGCAGGAGCCAGGAGAGTCTTAGAAAATTACCACAGCACTGTCTGTGTTGCTGGGTAACAGTTTCTGCTTCTCACGTGACCCCAAATTATAGTAATAAATTGCATCCCAAAAGTACTGAATGAAGCTGGAATCACTGATGAGTGGAGGTGCTGCTTCTGCACGAGCATGTGGGTGCAGGAGCAGTGAGGCCTCCAGATCTGCCTTATGCCCCATCAGGATTTTCATGGAATCTGCACCCGAGTCCTGTTCCTCACTGGCTTCTCTGGGTTTGCTGATGACATTGGAAAGTAAGCCCTGGTGTGTAAGGTGTAATTACCACCTGGCATCCCTCCAACCCAAAACCCACCATACCCCCAGAGGCCTGTGGTAGCATTCCAGAATGCCACAGGGCTCATATCCACCATCCTAATATAAACATCCCTGAGTATCTCACCTATGCTTGATTTGTATGTGGTACCTCTAGCAGCCTGATGATTTATTTCCTTGTTTATTTGCTGGCAAGGAAGAAGACACTGCTGCTTATTTTTAACATTGTGGTTAATCTTGTTGCAAGCCCACCACTACCAGTCCATATTGAATGGACACATTTGTCCCTTGTGCAAGACCTCACACGATGTTCTAGCTTGTATTTGCCCAGGAGAGAGAAGCTGGCCCAGTACACAGCATCCTAATAGTGGTGCATGGGACTGAATCAGGATGTGGTTTTCCTTTCTTTGTAAAAGAATAAGCTATACTTAAAAAATATGTATTTATTTATACCAGTATGGCCACAGTCCTTCTTGTCAATGCACTGAAGTCCTTTTCTGGGAGTTTGCTGCCAGAAGCAGCAATTGCCAGCCCCATGGCACCCCTAGGCAGAGCGTGGGTGGTGCAGCTCCTGCCTACCAGCCATAGCAGGCTGAGTGTCCCTGTTCCCTCCTTAGCTATAGACAAAATACTCCTTTAACAGTGCAGTACCTCTTAAAATACAGCCAACCTGGGCTGCTTTGTGAGAGCTCCTATTTGGCTCACACTTGGGCTGTGCCAAAGCAACGCACAGGGCACTGGAGACTTCATTAACTTCTTCAGAAAGTAAAAATCCCTCATTCTGGCCTCTGATACAGGTGAGCATCAAGAATACATAGATCTGAAGATTACTGAGGCTACTGGCTATGGAATGAAAACGATGAAGCAGTGGTTGGTTTGTGTGATGGAACAGGGTCTGCTACCAATGCTAATGGGCTCACACCAAGGGGTCAGGTTGGTTTCCAAAATAGAGATTTGTGGTCCCTCCCTGCTTCTTTCAGTGCATGGGAGGATGATTTCATTAGCCTGTATGTACATGAGCTGTTCAGATGCTGCGTGGGAAACCACAATGGTAGCAATGAAAGTGAGAGGAGGAACAAACCCATTAGACTTTTTGAAGTGCTTTTGGAAAGCACCACTGTAGGATGTTGTTTCTTTTTAGTGACTGAGTAGTCTGACTTTGCAAATTACAAAGGTTCAACATATATTCCCAGTGACAGAATGAAAACTGGGACTATCCGGAAGCAAAACCTATCATTAGCAGTCAGCCAGGCAGAATATGTTCCCAAGTGCCAGGAACAGGCACGGAAAGGAGGAGGGGCTGAACAGTGAAAAAGAGCTTTCCTTAAGGAAAGTGTGTCCCAGCAGCCTTGAGGAGGGAAGTGGAGGGCAACAAGGGCAGCACATGGGGTCAGGATTCTCTCAGACTTCTTCAAAGGGCAGCAAGGAGCTGCTGTTCCACCCCCATGCCCTGTCCTGCTGCATGGGCAGTGGGTCTGCTTCCAAAATCTCAGAATGATTTTGGCCTGTAATTTTTCTCCATTTTATTTCCACTCAATTATACTTAGCTGCCGTGAGATATCTCTTTTTACATATCTTCCCAGATCCTTGCTATGATCCATGACATCCTGGAGGCATGCAATAATTTAGACTGAAAGCTGTGCCAAGCACCTCTGTTCTCCACAGCTTCACAGGATGGGGAAAGTAATGACATGCCCTGATTTATCTCCCACAGATGTCATCTCCCTAGGAGCTGACTTGAAGGACAGGGGGGCACACAGAACTGAAATCTGGGAAGCACCTGATTCAAAAAGAAAGGAGGAGGAAGTTTCATGAACTGGGCTGGATGGATGCAGGGAACATCACAGCTTTGCAAACCCAATGATCCATAAAGTTAGCACCATGAACCAGTGTTGCTGTGGCTAGGTGCAAGAGGACAAGCCTTTGTGATGATGCCTTTGTATTTCCCAAAGAAATCTCTTCAAATTAAGCGTGGTTTTGGATCGATGCTTCTTTAGTTGTCATTCCCCATTGGGCCTAACCAACCTTTGAGGGTGAGAAGCAAGATGAGAAGATTGCATTTATCAGGGTGAATGTTATGGGCTGCGGGTGTCCCCACGGCAGCAAGCACCGATGCACCATCAGGAAGCTGGTGAGGGCTCTAGAGCACAAGTGTTATGAGGAGCAGCTGAGGGAACTAGCATTGTTTAGCTTGGAGAAAAGGAGATGAAGGGTAGATCTTATTGTTCTCTACAGCTACCTGACAGGAGGTTATAACAAGGTTGAGGTCTGTCCTTCCGAGTAATGAGCAATAGGACGAGTGGAAACAGCCTCAAGTTGTGCTAGGGGAGGTTTTGGGTTGGACATTAGGAAACATTTCTTTACCAGAAAGGTTGTCAAGTACTGGAACAGGCTGCCCAGGGAAGTGGTGGAGTCACCATCCCTGGAGGTATTTAAAAGATGTAGTGTAGGTGTGATGCTGAGGGACATGATTTAGTAGTAGACATGGCACTGCTGGTTCATGGTAGAGCTTGATGATATTAAAGGTCTCTTCCAGTGAAAGCATTTCTATGGATCTGTGATGTGGCCTAGGGAAGAGCATCCAGCACCGATGCCAAATGCATAGCTGAGGGGGCCAACCACGGCATGGTCGGCTGCAGAGGCTGAGGACATTGCATCCATTCTCACATCCTTCTCTGTGGCCTAGGCAGCAAAAAGTAAAGCTCTCCATGACCTTCTACTGGCAGGAGGTGAGGTGTATTCAGCCTTTTAAGTCTAGTGCCTTGTCTCTTTTTGCCAGTGGACTTTCCTTCCCTCAGCCAGTGCTGGGTTCAGTACTGTTCAATATATCCATCAGTGATCTGGATGAAGGGGGAGAGTGTTCCCTCAGCAAGTTTGCAGATGATCCCAAGCTTGGAGCAGTGGCTGGCACACCAGGAGCTGTGCTGCCATCCAGAGTGACCTGGACAGGCTAGAGACATGGGCAGGGAGAGACTGAATGACATTTAACAAGGGTAAATGTAAAGTACTGCATGTGGGAAAGAACAAGCCCATGGATCAGTACAGACTGGGAACTGATGTGTTGGAGAAGAGCCCTGGGGAAAAAGCTCTCGGAGTGCTGGTGGCTAGGAGGATGCCCATGAGGCAGCAATGTGCCCTTGTGGCCAAGAGGCCAATGGCATCCTAGGATGCATGAAGAGGAGCGTGGCCAGCAGAGCCAGAGAGGTTCTTCTCCCCTCTCCTCTGCCCTGGGGAGGCCTCCCCTGGAATGCTGTGTCCAGTTGTGGGCCCCTCAGCTCCAGAAGGCTAGGGAGCTGCTGGAGAGAGTCCAGCCCAGGGCCAGCAAGATCCTGAAAGGAGTGGAGCATGTGCCCTAGGAGGACAGGCTGAGAGAGCTGGGTCTCTGCAGCCTGGACAAGAGGAGACTGAGAGGAGACCTCAGCAATGCTTAGAAATATGGGAAGGGTGAGTGTGAGGAGGAGAGAGCCAGGCTCTGCTCCATGGCATCCAATGGTAGGACAAGAGGGAATGGGAGCAAGTTGGACCATAGGAGGTTTAGTATTAACACGAGGAGGAACTTGTTTGCAGTTCAGGTGCCAGAGCACTGGCCCAGGCTGCCCAGGAGCCTGTGGAGTCTCCTTGTCTGGAGCCATTGCAGAGCTGCCTGGACACATTGCTGTGTGAGCTGGTCTAGGTGCTCCTGCTCTGGCAGGGGGGTTGCACTAGATGATCTTTCTAGGGCCCTGCCAACCCCTGACATACTGGGATACTGTGATACTGTGATCTAAATGGCCTCTGAGACAGCTAGATAGATGCGTCCCATTTCAATCCCTTACCTGTCTCACTGCTGAGATCATTTACCTGCTAATAAGCTCCTGTGGTCAGAGATAAAAGGCAAAACTATGAGTCCTTTAAGGATGTATCTAAGTGGCTTTGCAACACTGTGCTTCATGGAAAATATAGAAAGGTGTTGCATTCATAATATATTACTCATATCTCTGTAAACAGATTTATCACGCCATCTGCAGAATCATACTGTGGTCTCATCTGTATTTATCTCCTTTCCATTTATATAGTATAGCTCCTATTTATTTTTTTGCCTTTTTACAATTAGATCCATTAGCCATCTCTGGCTTTTCCCTACTGAAAGAGTGCACTCTCTTTGGAAAAGAATATTTAATCAATCCCATTTGTTCAGCTTAGTGCATAACACCGCAAGCCAGTACTGTCTGGAGAGGTACCTGCCTGGGTTTGTTTCTCATCTCTTCATGACTGTAAATTTGCTGCAGTGTGAGGTGTAGGACAGTGTCCCATTACCACTGTCTGTGACCCTAGGGCAGGACACTTTTGCTTCTCTTCCTCTGGAGAGGGAGGATTTCTCTTCTCCTTTGCATTGAGCCCAACCCAGATTCCTGGGCTTGAGTACAGAGGAGCAGCTGAAGGTGACTAACTCCAAGAAGAATTTTACTAAGGGTGAGTAAGGGCTCTGAGCTGCAGACAGTGATGACAAATCTTAGAAACTCAAGCTTATATTTTGGCAGAAGGCTTTATTGTTTAGAGGGGGGTGGTGTTTGTTTTTTGTCTGGTTATTTTTTTCTTGTTTTTTTAATATGGTCCTTTTTATTACCTTTCAGCTGTCCAGTGTGTTCTCAGATGATATATTCACAACTTCATGTTTTTCTATCATGACATCACTTTTTCAGATAACAGAACAGTGAACAACTGGGTTCTTGGCCAGCTCTTTACCCATTGAAGCAAAGGGAAACTCTGCAAGAGGCTTTTGTCCAGAGCTCACTAGTCTGAGAAAGCAGAGGTCCCAGCAGTGGGGCAGAGAGGGGAGATAGTGCTAGTGCCTGGCTTTAGATCCAGCAGGTTTATCCCCTGTTTGGGGGACAAAGTGTCCTCTCTGGAAGCACTTCAGTTTTAAAACAATTGCATTAAGCTTTGAAAGGGACTTGTATTGTATAATTTAATCACTGTGGATCTGAAAAATAATAATCCTGACTAAAAACATAAAATTTGTCACCAAGAGTTAATTAGACTTGGCTTTGCACTTCTCTGTGCTGAATCAGCTCCTCACCCTCCTTCCTGCTAAAGGGATGGTTGAGACAGGCCATGTTCTCCAGGGAGATGGGTCTTGAGGAGATGTTACTTGTCTCTGGAAAGACATACTGCTGTTGTCATAGCCTCCTGCTGCCATCCCTTCACTTGCAACCCATTGAGCTCTCACATTGTCACACACAAGCACCACGTTTTGCAAACATACTTGCTATTACAGCAGACAGGAAGAGATTGGGAGCTATAAAATTAACTCCACATCAGTCAAGAGAAACAAAACCAAAAAATAACAGGCTAATCGGATGCTCTTATGAGCAGGATATGCTCAAAATTACTTCTCCATTCCATTATAAATGCTTAGAAACTGTACAGCCTCTCCAACACAGTGAGATCTTAAAGTGGCTGAATGGGCATAAGGAGTTCAGAGCTGATAATGCCATTCCCAACCTTATCCTAGGTAGTAGCTATTGACTGGTGTAAATTGGCTACTTTTAAATCTGTATTTACTGGCTTAGATGTTCTAAGAGTCTCTCTCTAGAGTTTTCAGGGCCTGAATGTAATGTGTGTGGTTAAGGAGGGGGCATATTGAGTTTCCTCAGCAGTGAACTGGTTGCATGTGTGCCCTACATGGAGAGATGGGCACCTGCTGCAGCTGAGCTTTACAGTTACTAGGACAAAAACCAGGTCTGCCAGACAAAGTTCTCACTTCATCTTTTCTTTTTCTTTCAGGACAAACTGTTCACAATGTCAACCAAAAAGGAAAGTGCCCACAAGAAGTGGGCTGCCCTGAAGGAGAAACTTGGACCCCAGGAGACCGATCAGTCAGAGGCCAACCTGGAAAATGCAGAGCCGGAGCTGTGCATCCGTCTCCTGCAAATGCCATCAGTGGTGAACTACTCCGGGCTGAAGAAGCGACTGGAGAACAGTGACAATGCCTGGATGGTGCAGTTCCTGGAGCTGTGCGGGCTGGATCTCCTCCTGGAGGCCCTGGACAGGTTGTCAGGGCGAGGAGTGGCCAGGATTTCTGATGCTTTGCTTCAGCTCACCTGCATTAACTGTGTGCGGGCAGTCATGAACTCCCACAAAGGCATTGAATACATTGTGAGCAACGAGGGCTATGTCAGAAAACTCTTCCAAGGTGAGAAGACATCCTCCTGCTTCACCCATCACATGCTGCATGGGGGGGGATCTTTTCTGTTGCTCATCCTCCTGCCCTGCACCAGGCTTTGTGCAAGCTGTTGATCACAACTGATTAATGAAAGAGACTGTTTTCTTCTTTAAAGTAATACTGCTTGGAAAGGGCATTGCCTTTGCACTCAATGCTCATCTCCACACAGATGTCTTCATTGCTCACTGAGAAGCCAGGGATAATAAACCCAGCCTTAGCCATATGTGGGCATGAGAAGTCCTTAATCCTTCAGTTGTCAGCAGACATTTGCTATTTAATCTTTGTGAGCTCCAAGGGCAGAGAGAGAGGAATTGAAAGGGCTTGGAGACTTGTAAAGAGAAGGAAAGGTGGCATGGTTTAGACTCAAAATTGCTCCTTCTCTGCGCTGTTCAGTCTATTCCTTCTGGAAGACAGTAGGTTTAACACCACTTAACTTTCTCCTGCCATTCACTTGGCTTGTTGTTAGGTATGAAACTCATGAGGGCATCTTCTAGGACTTACTGTACAGCACTTAATGTTGGTGGTGCTGGGAGGATAACTTCTGTACTCCTTCACAGAGCTGAGATCACAGCTGTACCCAGAAAGCCTTATTAATAGCTCTTTAAACTGTGTGTAGTCTGAAAGATAGCTTACCCCCCTTACAGCTTTCAAGTCATCTTCCTTCCTCTCCACCTTTTATTCTCTTAACCAGTGTGAAATACAAAGCTGGCATTTTTGTGCTGTGAAAAACAGGAAGGTACCCTGGGCTTTGCAGTAGTCAAGCTTCTTTGTGCACTAATAAAGGAAAAATAAGATGATTTAACCACTCCTCCCAACTCCCAGGGCTCACAGGGAAAGAACTGTGGAAAACAGGCAATATGTGAGGACTTGTTAGAACAATTGGCCTGCTTGATATGCATATCAAGTGTTTCTGCACTAAAAATAAGACTCATTAACTGAGGAAAATGGTTCATCTGCTGCTCTAGAAAATACCCATATGTGAAACTGGGAAATAAAATGTGTGATTGTGAGTCCTGAGATCTTGGCTGCTATTGCAGTTGCCACTGGTACATGGAAGAAACGAACACCAAGATGCCAACAGGGTACCTGAACTAGCACTTACTGTTCCCACTAGAAGTTACTATCAGCTAGTGCTGTTGGGATGGAATATCTCTAGACTGAGATATTTTTCTTCCCGTCTTCCACATACTGGCTCCACTTTGTCAATGTCTTTTCTACCACTGGTCATAAGTCATGTAGCAGACAGAAGACACTGAGATTCAGAACAAACATTAATGTCATTATAAATTCTTCTTTATTTGTTTGTTTGTTTCCTTTAGCACTTGACACAACTAATGTAATGGTCAAAAAGCAAGTCTTTGAGCTCCTGGCTGCACTGTGCATTTACTCCTCTGATGGCCACGCTTTGGCTTTGGATGCCCTGGACCATTACAAGGCAAGTGTTGGGCTGCAGCAGGAGGTACAGCTCTGCTCTGATCCATGCAGGTAGATCCATATACCACAGAAAAAGGCTGGAAATGAAGGTCATTTTGCACCATTTTGCTAAGAGAGGCAGAGATTTATAAGGTGAAAACTGTAGAAAATTTGACATGGCCAACAGAAGCCCACAGTGCTGCTCTGTGACTTGTCTGGACAGATGACTGCAAAAACAAGGTCCTGTGTGGCAGGAAAAACACTACCAAATCAGCAAAATAGATAGTGACACATCCATGGGTTTCACTGGCCACGTGCCCAGGTAGGTGCATCAGTTATCAGAAAGCATAAAGGGATCCAAGAGGAGTTTCACTGACTTTCTCTGCCAACCAGACCTCAGTCCATAATGGAGGAATGCTGCTTTTACCTCTATCTTCCTATCTTGTGCACAGTGGGGAAAAATTGAGAGATTTTAAGATGTTAATTCCATCTGAGAGCCTGCACCAAAGTGGTAGACATTCTTTTTGAACTATGTGAACAGAATTATCACTTGTGTTATTAACAGACTGTGAAGAACCAGCAGTATCGTTTCAGTGTCATAATGAACGAGCTCTCCAACACAGACAATGTGCCCTACATGGTGACACTGCTGAGTGCTATCAACGCCATCATACTGGGCAAAGAAGAGCTAAGAACAAGGACACAAATCAGGAATGAGTTCATAGGTAAGGATGTCTGTTGATCTAACTTTCTCAGAACTGGAGAATACCAGTTGCCAAGCAGTTTTGTTCTCAGATGTATCCATAAGGTGACTAAAGAGGGCTGGGGAGCAAAACTGCAAATATTAAAGACAGACTCCTTTTTAGTGTGTGTGTCTTTTGGTCTCTATTCTTTTCAGCAAACTTTCTGTAATTAGTTTTTTGTTTTGTTTTGTTTTTACTTGCTGGTTTCCTATAGCTTTGATCTTCTCTGGAATCCCAGCAGCACTGTACCACTTGAGGTTCTTCAATACATATCAATAACCAACCATCTTATGTAGGCACATTTCTCTATGTTACAACTCCTCATTTAAGAGTAGGTAAAGTTTCTTTGCCCTCTGTCTACTCAGTTGAGCCT
This sequence comes from Bucco capensis, assembly GCA_013396975.1. Taxonomy (NCBI): domain Eukaryota; kingdom Metazoa; phylum Chordata; class Aves; order Piciformes; family Bucconidae; genus Bucco; species Bucco capensis. The sequence goes on along the minus strand of VWZO01013339.1, from coordinate 82,539 downwards.
CAGAAGCTACTCTGTGATTCAGAAATACTTTCCAGCTGCTTGAATACTGGAGTTCTAGGTGACATTGTTAGGCTTCATCTCACATAAATGCACACATCTGAGCTGAGCCTGGGCTCCATTTCAGTCTGTGCAAGGAACATTTGACCACACCATTCATCTGATTTTAGATGTCTAATTTGCAGTGAGGTGTCTCATGCCCTAGAAGCTCCTGTGTCCCTCAGTAACCCCAGTGGGATGCTGCAGTGGTTCACACAGGTGCAGATATGTACCATGGGCTTTTTCACCTACCAGATAACCCTACCTACTTTGACAGATCCATCTGAAGATACTTCCATTTTTCTCTCTGCAAAAAGTGTTTATGAGCATAATATTATATAAAGATCATAATAGATCACTACCAAGTAGGTCCTAATGACAATATATTATTTGTTCTCACAGGGCTTCAGCTGTTGGATATTTTAGACAAGCTAAGGTAAGGATCTCTGTTAAAATTTTCTTTTATAAATGAGTAACATAGATGTAGAAACTTAATACTTCTCAGCCTTCAGCTGCATGAAGTGGACCATGCTTGTGTGCACCCCTTACATAGGTACTGGAGGCATTAGGCTGGTGTTAAGATGCTTTTGCCAACTACAGTGTCACAGGGACAGCTGTTGGCAGAGTTATTGGGGCTGCATTTCAGAGTGAACCTGAAGTGATGCTGTGGGCTCACCGAGCAGCTTGCTGTGTACAAAACCCTTTCACTGCTAGTCTTGGTCCCAGAAGCATCCAGCTAAGACACTTCACTAATGCATATCTGGACATACCTATCTTTGCAGTTTCTTAATTAAAAATTATGGTCTGTTCAAAGCAGTGATGATCAATTCTCAAGTGCTTTATAGATGAGTTGCTTGTAACTGGAATTGCTCTATCCAGCCCCAGGGAAGAGAAGATCTTTCAATAGCACCAGCTAGCAAGGATAGAGTTCCTGCACAGAGTGCTCTTGAGATGCTGAAAAAGTTGGCTTTAGAGTGTTTGGGTTTTTTTTAATCCAATTTTGAGCAACAGAGAAGAAAGTTTTTCAAATAGAAACATCACTGAATATTTTCAACTTGTCTTGACTTTAAGGAAAAAAAAAAAGGATGGCCCAGTTTCAAAAAGGTGGAAGTGCCACTCTGTTACACTCTATACAAAGCATACACTGGGCCAGATTATGCCATGAGAAATCCTATTCATTTGTATGTGTTGACTGTAGAAAGAGTTACATTCAGTTCAAGAAAGGGTGCACTGATAGCATTTGATCTTTCACAAACAAGGTAGAGTTGAGTACTTTCAACACTGACTGGCTGAGTCTGAGAGGCTAAGAGATAAAAGCCATCTGAAAAAAAAAAACAAGAATCATCTGAGTCTCAGTGAAGGGCTCTCCAGTGAAAATTGGTGCTGTGATATTGCAGAGACATAGGCGAGGAGGATCTGCTCATCCAGTGTGATACGTTTGAAGAGTTCAAGATAGAAGATGATGAGGAATTATTAAAGGTGTGTGATGGGATCAACATGAATGATCATCATGAGGTCTTTTCATCTCTCTTCAATAAAGTAAGTAGGCTCTCACGTGGGGTGCAAAGTCATGCAATGACAAAGTTAACACGCCTTGCTGTGATGGAAAGCTGCCCTGTCTTCTAGGTGAGTCGCTCTCCAGTCTCCATCCAGTTGCTGTCCATCCTCCAGAGCCTGCTGCACTTAGAACCATCTCATCACTCCAGCCTCCTGCTGTGGGAGTCCTTGGATGCAGTAGTGAATAGAGCCCTTCTGCTTGCAAATGACAGTAAGAATGACATATCCATCCATCTTTGCACTTTCCTCTTGTTTTACCTTTGTCCCACCCACTGCCCACAAAAGTGTCCTTCCCAGATGTGCAGGAAATAATCTATGGGACTTGCTAAGAGCTGAACAGAAGCTGGGACAAAGCTACACATCCTGCACAGAGTTAAGCCTTGAAGTGAAGCCCTAGCCACACAGATGCCAGTGAGAGCTGGCCACATTTAGCAGTGGGCTCAGGATTCACAGTCTTGCTTTGATGATTAAGACCTGAGCTTTGGGTCGTGGGAGTCAGTCTTTGTTGGCATCCTGCCACCGGTGCTGGCTAGTCTTTCTGGCAGCCATGGGAAGGAAATTGCTGTAAGCAAAAAGTGTAGCTATGTAAAGGGACATCAGGGAATGGATTCTGTGGCTCTGGATCTGCTGCTTGGTTAGAGATGAATTAGCATGAACCAACCTTTGGGCCCCATCCTCTTTTCTGACCCAGACTCCTTTCTCTAGTCCAAGAGAACACAGTTGAAGAAGTTATTGAGAGGCTGCTATCTATCAAGAAACATCCAAACAAGCAAAAGCAAGCTGAAAACCAGCTGACTGGGACTGCCAATGGAGATGTCCAGACTGAGCTAGAGCCATGTGCACGTGCGGCTCGGAGCCCAGCAGGATCATCAAACCCCTCCAAGGCACCAGCAACTCTGTCAGGGCCACCCACCAATGAAGAGAAGATCTCATTTTCCCATCTCACAGCCTGCTGTCCTTTGCTGGAGACATCTAACCCTCTACCCAATGCTGCTTCTGCCCCACCACCTCCATCCTCTGGCACGGCGACTGTGACCCCCACATCCCCCATGACAAATGCACCTCCAGCCCCACCACCCCCTGGCATCCCTCCACCCCCACTCCCATTGGC
>VWZO01013339.1:0-79830 GCA_013396975.1 Bucco capensis | reverse complement strand
CATCTCAGTTCAGCTGCCCTCTTGGCTCAGTCAGGCCTCCCCGCAAGACAGTGAAGACACCAACGTTGAGAATGAAGAAGCTGAACTGGCAGAAGCTTCCCTCCAACGTGGTGAGAGGTAGGTGCTTCTGTCATAAAGTCATCGCTGCTTTCGAGGTGACCCAGGAGTGAAAACACTTTGAGTTTGTCAAATGTGATTGACTCCACGTAGATAAAGAAATTCCCTGATTTCCATTATGTCTGACCTGCAGAGCTTAAATAAATAAAAGTTGCATGAAGCCACTAATATAATATAATAACCATTTCAACTAAATCAGTGGTTTGGAATGGCTTGTTTATAACTAAAAATACATTGAAATTTTAAGAAAGGGGAGAGATGGGAGTATTTCCCTAATAAGGAGATAAGTCCTCACCCGGAGGCTCCTGTTGTCTTAAAGCTCACAGCTTGGGCTCTTTGCTTATCCTGATGTTCAAAGTCAAGGGTCCCTGTTTATCTGATGAATTGTGGTTTTGGGTGTTTCCTGCTACCCTGCAGTCGTGACAAGGCAAAGACTTGGGCTCTGAATTGGCTTCATCTATACTTGCATCTGGTTTTATTAAACCCGTGAGTAAGAGGGCAGGCAAGGATCACATCACAATTCAAGAAGGACATTGAAGGAATTGGAGAGTCATGAGAATGTCTGACTTGTCTTTTGATTTAGGGGTTATATTTCCCTGTCCTAGTGGATCCAAAGTGAAGCATGAAATGTGAGACACCCAGACAGTCAATGTCAGCTTTGTCCTAGACAAGCAAGGCATCCACTGCAAAGAAGCTTGCATAGCTGAAGTCTAAATAAGTCATGTTTTCAGTCACAGGAGGAGTTAATGGTTGGAATTATTTCAGTAGAGACTTTCCAGGCATGTTTGAGTGCTTTTCATTCTTTTTAAAGATGTTTAAGGAAGTGTAATGGGTATTAATTCGAGCAGTCCTATATACAAGGAGGCTTGATTACAACATGAAAAATGGAGGAAGGCCACAGTCTGAAAATATCCAGCCAGTCCTTCAGCTAGCATGCCAGGAAGTGAAAAATAACATCACCTAGAAAAGAAATGACTGAGGTCCTTCTCATCCTGAGCCAGTTTGCCAACCATGGAGAAGAACAGAGTTGTTGTATGGGGAGGGAGAAGACTGTACAGCCTCTGTGTGCCCAGTGCTGCATCCCCTTACCAAGATGGTTATGTACTCATCTTGGGGTGAAGCACCAGGTTTAAGTACCCTTCAGGCCCTTTGCTTGCTGCCTGTGGGACTTGTCCTTTCTCAATAATTAGAACTTGTCCAAGGCTAATATGCCTCTTATTTCATTCATCTTTTGAAAAGTGTCCCATCAAGCAATTCACATTGTCTCCAAACCCGAGGGCTTTCAGCTGGCCCTGCAACCAATCTCAACACCTTGTGTTTTTTTCAGAAAGCCACTCAATGTGGGCTTCAGTGAGCAGCAGCAGTGAGGAAACTATAGAGCCCAATTACACAAGCATAGAGCAGCTCTTCTGCTTTCCACAGCCAACCCCCAAGGAGAAAACTGCTGCACCAGTGAAGACAGAACCAAAGGAGGTGAGGAGGTCCCTCTCCTTCTTTCACATAAAGATCACTGTGGACAGCTCATCTAATTTCAGATATCTTCTTTTTCTTTAATGAAGATCACATTTTTGGACTCCAAGAAAAGTCTCAATTTGAACATATTTTTGAAGCAATTTAAATGGTAAGAGATGGTCAATTTATGTGACAGCTGACAGAGCTTTCAGCAGGTTTTGCATAGTATCTGGAAGGTCATCATGAAATCTATTCTAGCCAGTGTGCTTTGGTGGCCTGTTTTACTGAAACATCTGAATATTGCCCAATTTGTCCTACAAAATACTGAGTTTAGGGGTTTAATTATGTTTTTACACACAACATCCCTGGAAGTTGGCAAAGGCCTTACATCACCATGTTACAGAAAAAGTTGTGGCACAGACTCTTGAGGTGACTTAGGCTATGAGACACCTCTAGAGGTCATATCCCTCAAAACAATGGCAATGGAGAAGATAAGAATTAAATTTCTTTTTAAGATAATCAAATGCCCATAGACAGAGATCTGAGTTTCAGAATTGATCTCTTGCTTTGAGTCATTTGACCAGGGCCAGAAAAAATATTTGGGGCATAGCAGGGATCCAGGTCCTGATTCTATGTTAGTCATGGGGACATATCTTCCCTCATGTATTACTGTGGCCCTCACTAGGGAAAACATGGAGCTCTTGCACAGATACATGTCTTGGTAGTTTGTGATTGTGGAAGGGGGGGTCTTTGAGTGACAGCTGACTTTATTCCTCCTCCCTGCAGCTCCAATGAAGAGGTGACTGCCATGGTCCAGAACGGGGACCGGACCAAGTTCGACGTTGAGGTTCTGAAGCAGTTGCTGAAGCTGCTACCTGAAAAGCATGAGGTCAGGAGGAAAAATGGTACCCTTAGCTCACAGAGCAGAACACGCAGTGCAGTCCTGGAGTCTTTACTCTCTATTTCTCATTAGATCGAAAACCTGAAGGCCTTCAAAGAAGAGAAATCAAAGCTAGCAAATGCAGATCAGTTTTACCTTCTCCTCCTTCAGATTCCCAGGTAAGGGTGTTAGTCATGAACTTCAGCCCTGTCTGTTTCTTGGTTTACATCTGTGAAGTTAAATTTCTTCATAGGAGCCTCACAGACCAACAGTGATGGATATAGATGGTGGATTCCCTCTTACACCTTAGAGCCATGCCTTTCCCTATTACCCTTAGATGAAGGGCTGTTGCTGCTCTGCTCCAGGTCCCCCTCTGAAATAGCAGAACCTGGGCCAGACCCAGGGTCAGATCTGCCCAAGGAGGCCCCATAACTTAGTGAAAGGCAGTCCAAATGCAATGCCAAGAAGGGGCAACCCATATCTCACACAGTAGTCAGTCATCTGTTTGCTGATCACAGCACATCAGCAGAAACTACATCCCCACTGGTCCCCAAGGCAAGCAGCAGCCCCTCTCCTTCCTCCACAAGCCACAGACACTGGTTTAATGTGGATGTGGTTGACAGCAATATTGGGTTGCCAGACTTAGCTGTGATGTGGGAAGAGAGCTGCTATGTGGGCCAAGATCACAGTGCCTTTAAGATCTGAATCAATCTCTGTCCTTAGCTACCAGCTGCGCATTGAATGTATGCTGATCTGTGAGGAGACCACTGTTGTGCTGGACATGATTCAGCCAAAAGCTGACACCATCCAGAGAGCCTGTGAAGGTAAAATGACCTGACCTTATTTCTGGATCTTAGTTATGACAGGAAGCTTTAAATCCCCCAAAACTCCCCTAGAGCTCTGCAATGATACTGTCCAGCCCCCCGCAAATTCCCCTGCTGTCTGTTCACTAGTTTGCTGCAAAATATGGGATGCAGCTTTAAGTATCTACGCTGATGGTCAAAGTACTTAATAGGACCAGAGTTCATTTCTCCTCACCCTCAGCTCTCTTTTACTGCACTCTGAAACACTTCCAGTGATGAAGTACTGGAAACTCATCAGCCCTTTCAAAGGAGCTGAATTTAGACAGTGGAGCTGTCCCCATTACAGCTAATTCATCCAGCATTATTTGCCACGTTAAGACTTTTCACACAGCAATTTTCTCTGCTGCCAGAAAAGCAGAGCCCAAATTTCTCCCAGGAAGTAGTGATGCTTTAGTTTTTCCCACCTACAAATGGAACCAGAAGAAAAAGGTTGTTATTTTGGGCTATAAATTGCTGATGTGCCAATTTTGTGAGTGACTGAAGATGGAGATGGAGACATTATGCAATAAGTTTTGGCTTCCTGTGACAGAAACCTCAGGTGCCATTCTGCTGAGAGCAGGATGCTCTTTTTGGCAGTCAGGTGCCACCTATCCTACAGAGCTGGTTCTCCCAAATCCTGCCAGGGGTTTCTCCATCTGGCACTACAGCTGCCTGCTGGGATAAATTGAAGCTGACCCCAAAAGGTATCTTCCTAGCAGCCCAGTTGTCCTTTTGGAGCTGTTGTTGGCTCAAAGCTAAGTGCTTCACAAAGCACACCACTGCAGCACTGTGTCCTAAGAGGATGGACAGGGTCTGTACCCTTCATGCCCTGATGATCACCTCCAGCATGCGAGACCAAGAACAGGCTGAGTATGTCTGGGTTTAGCAGCTGGCAGATAATTGCAGGGCTGTCAGAACTAGCTTCACTGCACAGCTGAACAGAGTCTGCAAGACTGAAATTGCAGCCCAGTTCCCCTCACCCACACCAGGGTAAATCAGGGTAGTTCCAGGGAAGGCAGCGAGTTGATGGCTCTTGGTAAGAAGGGTCTAACTTCAGGTTATTTTCCATTAGGAATGAGAGGCCAGGTGTAAAGAAAGAAAGAAATGTAGGACAACAAAAACTTTTACAAGTCATGAAATAGAGTCTGTGTAGAATCAGTTTCTCTGCAGGTTGGACCATTGGGCTGCAAAGGTGAAAGAAAAGATTCGGTGTGGTGGAATTCAGAATCTCAATTCCAAAGCAGTTTAGAAAATGTACTGGTGTAACAGAGGCTTTCATTTTAAAGTCCTTTATGTTTTTTCAGATCTTCTGAACAGTCATCGCCTGCCACTCTTTTGTCAACTTATTCTCAAAGTTGGAAACTTTCTGAACTATGTAAGGACTTCTTTTGTTTTGTCCTCACCCCATTACAGTATATGGATGATCTTCTTTAGGGATGTAATTTGGGTGGACGTGGGATTTATATCTGCTTTCTTTCTGTCTTGTAGGGAAGTCACACGGGTGATGCCGATGGGTTTAAAATCAGCACTTTACTCAAACTAACAGAAACTAAAGCAAACCAAACCCGCATTACACTGCTCCACCATATTCTGGAGGTACCACTGCTGAGTCCTGGGCAATAGGGAAGGGGGAGGATTTTATCCTGAATGAACCATTTCTCCTACTTTATTTTGAGTTACTGCTGCAATCTCATCTTTTCCCTGGCTGGCTGCAGAGTGTCACAAGTTGGGAGCATTTGAATCACTTAGCCTGGTGGATGTGACTTCTGGGCCCAACTCAAGAAGCTTCTTATTTTAAGACTTGTTTTGCTTTCCTCCAGCATCTTTCTCAGCAATGGCTGGAACTTACCTTTTTCATATTTGTACAATCTGCACTTCATCAGCTGCAAGCCACAGAAACACATGGCTGCCAAAGATATCATAGCTGGTCTGTACCCGTTCAGCCCTTCTGCCTTTCCACAGTCTCTCACTTTTCCACCAGACTATGCTCAACATTTTCATGTTCCTCTCCAAGCCCTCATGGCTTTCTTATTCCCTGCAATGCTAGTTTTTTCCTTTTTTTCTCCATGTTCTGTTCTGCCATCTTCATTCCTCAAGGTACCCCCATTGCTTTTATGCAGGTTCAAGCCCTGCTTTAGCTGGCAGTAGCTTCAGCAAGCATAGTCATTAAAGCAAACCATGCAAATAAGGTTCAAGTGCTTTTGTTACCCTCCTGAGACTGTAGGAGGTATCAAACCACATCACCAGACCACAGTCCTGCCTCCTTCCTTGGTTAAGAGTAGATCTCTCAGAAGAGCGTAGAAAAAGAGCTCAGCGGTAGGTTAGCTTTGCTTTGAATTATGAGTATTTCCCAGCATTCTGCCTCCTGTGCATTTTTATAGCCTGAGAGCAATGTCTTTTGTCTCTGAACACGTTGTCCTGTTTTGAATGTAGCTTGGCTCTTCAAGGCAGAGCAAACTGCAGAGCTGGGGCAGTAGTCCTTCCCTCTAGCTTCCTCACTCAGCTCCTGCCACACAGCAAATAACACTTCTTTCTCTCTTCTGCTTCAGGAAGTAGAAAACAGCCACACGGACCTACTGGAACTGCCAAAGGATCTTGAATATGTTTCAAAAGCAGCAGGGTAAAATTGTGTGTCACTTCCTTTGAATTAAAACCAAAAATAAATCCCACGCACATCAACAATATACAAGAAATTAGGACACACACAGCTGGTATAGCACATTAAGAAGATGGCATCACACTTAGTTTTAACCAAAAGATTTACTTGAAGGTTGAAACCCCTTTAATGTATAATCATTCTATTACAGCTTGCAACGTTTAGGGATGAAATTTGCAGAGCATTCAGTTAATGCTGCCTCCTAAGGTCCTTCCAAAATCTTCGCTGCCTTTGTGGTAGCAGGAGCTTGTGAAGGCCAAGCTACCCAGATGTGTTTCTGAAGTGCCCTCAACCAGGGAAAGTGAGCTACTGCCAAGTTCTGAGTGTGAACAGCCCTTTGAATGAGTGGACTTCTGGATTTCATCTATTCAATACAAAGTTGTGGGTAAACTTGCAGGCTTTCCCTAAGTGCCATGGAGGGAAGGTGTTTTCCGTGAGTTTCAACTGTATAGAGAGTGCAGAGCTCAGGTTTCAGTTCAGTGAAGTGATAGGAAGCAGAGGGACAACCAAACTATCATCTGAGACTTGTCCATTCTCTGGTCAGTGCAAGGTGCTGGAGTATCAACTAATGGGGGGGTTCTGTGTGATTTCAGAATTAATCTTGACATTATACGCACGGAGTCCAGTGCCAATCTGAAGAAGTTGCTGGATCTTCAGCGAAAAGTATTGTCATCAAACGACGATGTGAAGCAGCAGTATGAGAAAGCTATTCAGGTCAGTAATGGAGCTCCCTTATATCTCCCCCATTACACACACATGGAGGCAAGTGCACAGTACATATGCAGCTGAGGAGGCTCAGGAAAGGCTGGAAAATGTTGCCACAAGACACGCTTTCGGATTTGGAAGNCTGGCCACGCTTCTCTTGCTGCAGCCCAGGATGCCATTGTGCTTCTGGGCTGCCAGCGTGCACTGTTTGCTCATGGCCAGCTTCTCAGCCACCAGCACTCCCAAGGCCTTTTCTGCAGGGCTGCTCTCCATCATCTCATCCCCCAGCCTGGATTGATAGTGGGGATTGTTCTGACCCAGGTGTAGGACCCTGCACTTGGTCTTGTTGAAACTCATGAGGTTCACCTCATTGGTGTCTATTTGCCAGATCCACCCCAAACCTAGATACCTTTGGTGAGGCAAAGTCTTAAGGACGCTGCCCCAACTGCTCTCTGTTGTGTGACTTCTCACTCTGAGTGAAGATGATCTCGTCTATGTGGATCTGCCTTGGCATAACTGCAGCTAGGCACCATGCAGCTGCTTGCTCACTCCTCCCCTCTCCTGGTGGGATGGGGAAGAGAATCGGGAAAAAACAACCCTGGGGATTGAGATAAGAACAGTTTCATAACGAAAATGAAATTAAATATAGTAATAACTATAATAATAAAAAATATAGTAATAATTGTAATGAAAAGGAATATAGCAAAAAGAGAGAGAAATAAAACCCAAGCCCTCTCCTCCACCTGATAACTGATGTTCAAGCAGTGATCTGCTCTCCCAGCTAACTCCCCTAAGTTTATATACTAGGCCTGACATTTTATGGTATGGAATATCCCTTCAACGAGTTTGGGTCAGCTCTCCTGGCCATGCTCCCTTCCAGCTTTTTGGTGCACCTGCTCACTGACACAGCATGGGAAACTGAAACATCCTGAACTCAGGATAAGCACTGCTCAGCAATAACTAAAAAACATCAGTGTGTTATCAATATTATTCTTACAGGAAATCCAAAACACAGCACTGTAACAACTACTAGGAGGAAATTAACTCTATCCCAGCCAAAACCAGGACAGGATCACCAGAGTGAAGCCATTCTCTTGGGATTAAGCTTTGCATTGAGCTTTCCATATCTTGCAGAAGCCACCCCTGTGAAATGGCTCAGCACAGTCTCCAGGAGCAAAGATCATCTGCAAATCTTAGTTTCTTCCCACCTTACAAGCTCCACTGCAGTTAAAAGCCAGGGCCCAGCGTCCTGCTCCAAGCTCTTACATTGATATGCTTTTTTCTTTAAGTGCACTTCACTCATTGTCCTCTGGATGGTGTTTTACTGTATATTAAATGCATTTCAGGAGAGCATTGATGCCTCCAGAAAGCTAGAAGAAGAATTTGAAACCATTGAAAGGAAGAGAGAAGAACTTGCAAATTACCTCTGTGAAGATCCAAGCAAGTTGTCCTTAGAGGACATATTTAGCACCATGAAGACCTTCAGAGACCTCTTCCTCCGAGCCCTGAAGGTTGGTGCTGAGCATGGCTCCGCTCTGACAGACAGGGGTGGCATGGATACCCAGATCTGGTGGGGGAAGATGCTGGTTACTATCTCCTGCTTTCAGCACTTGGCATGGGGTCATCCAGCGAAGAGGTGTCTGATCCCTGCTCCACTTGCATCCTCATGACCCTAACTCCTAGTGATTCGTGATTTTGGTGCAACTTTGGCTGTAGAGTCACAAAGGTGCTTTGGAGTCAAATGTGTAAGTTTTAGAGGATGTGGCTTATAAAACTTAAACCTTTGCTACAACCTGAGCAAACAATAAAAATGCCACCAGTTTAGAGGAAATTGTGGCTTCAGTACCTTCCACTTTTGCCTCAGCTAAAGGTCAGGCAGATCTGCACACTGGTAGGGAGCTGCGAGAGGCAAATCACCACTGCCACCTCATACTGGGATGTGGCAGAGTCCTGGCCAAGCCAGCAGACTCCCTTTCACCCTCTTAGCAAGACAGCCCTTATTCTCCATGCTTATTTTATTTATTGCACAAGATAAGGCCAGGTTTTCTCTTCCTCCTTTCTAACCATCTGCAGATCTTCTGTCTCTTCATCAGCTTTTCTAGCAGACATTTGGGCAACGTTCTCATGTCCCTGTTACCTCACTGCAGGAAAACAAGGACAGAAAGGAGCAAGCTGCCAAAGCAGAGAAGAGAAAGAAACAGCTGGAAGAGGAAGAGGGGAAGAGACAGAAGGGAGAAAATGGAAAAGTCAGTAAGTATCTGAAAGGACTTCAAAAAAGAGAGATGGAGCTGATAGGACCTCTTTGCTGGTCCTGCTGTAGTGGTTTCCAAGTGCCAGCTGATAAAGGCTTTTAGATGTCTTACAGCCTTGTACAGGAACTGACTTTTCCTAGTTGCAGCTGGGCAGAGAAGTTAATTTTAGGTTTGCTGACTGAACAGCAGAGGAAAGAAAATCAAATTGAAACATTTCAGGTAACTTTTTCAGTTTCTAAACATAACTTTTGAATCCCAACTCTTAACAAGAAACATCTGACTTCTCCCTCCTTGAAAATCCCTATATGTTTTTTAGTAGTTTTTCATTACCACAGACTACAGACATCTCAAGTATCTTACAGATACCTTAAATCTGCCTTTCTCTGGGTGGAAATGAAAGGCAAAACTGAAAGGCTGAGAGGAAAGAAAAAAGATTATTTTTTTCTCCATTCTATCCCCCTCAGAAAAAAAAGAAAAGTCTCTATCAACATGGATAGCAAACATGAGGCAGTTCAAGGTCATGATTCAACCAGACACAAGTCTGGGCAGAGCTGGTGGCAGCCTGTAGGACTCAGAATTTGATGTAAACCATGTGCTGCTCCCACACCTACCATCAAGGCCTTGCTTTCACCCAGTGCTTGCTTGTACCAGGACAGCAATACCCACCCCAAGCAACAGCATAGCTGCCAAGTCTCCTGCCCTATCTCATGGGCAGATGTAACACCCATCTCTCTCTCTGTCTCCCAGTTAAGAAGGGGGTGGTGAAGCAGGAGGAGGTCTGCGTCATCGATGCACTGCTAGCTGACATAAGGAAAGGATTCACACTGAGAAAGACAAAGAACAGATATGAGTCGGATGCAATTCCTAAAACCTTGGCTGCAGAGAGCCCGGAGGAGAGCCAGTCTGGTAAGGACACAGACTCCACTGTACCTGCAGCTATTCATTCCTATCTGCCTTTAAGCCTGAGCCAAGCACACAAGCAAGAAACCTTTGCATTTGCATTTGGGCCATTTATTTAAGGAGGCTTTGCAGCCAGTGCCGTGGAGAAGAGGAGCAGAAAGCCCTGAGTTGTTGCCAGCCAGGTCTGCCCCAGATTTAGCTGCATTTTGGAGCAACATGGCCTTGCACCCATGCTGCCAAGCCCTTTGAGGGGCGCAGCCCATGGGTCAGACACAGAACCATGCAGATAGGGCACTGGTGTCATCCCTGAAGTAGTAGCCATGATGCTGTGGAGTCCCAGTAGAACAGCTTGTCACTCACTGCCTTGGAGGCTGCTGCACCCTGTCTTAGTCTGCATTTGGGAATCTCAAGAAACCCTTAAAAAAAGATTAGAAAACTCTATCTGCAGGAAGACCCAAGTCCTTTAGGTGCTTGTTAGAAGACAGCCTGTGGGTTTAGCTTCTCTTTGGTCTCTCCATCTTGGTGTCAGTGCATATTAGGTAAATCCAAAGAACACTGGCCTACCATAGAGTCTGATTTGTGCACTGTGGCTCTCTTAAACTTGTTCTGCAAGGTCACATTAGGCTGGCTGATGGGCAGTTTTGAAGTCCTCATGAAGCCAAGCCAGCAGTCCCACCTAGTTCAGGACCTCACAGACAGGTTCCTTCTTCCTGCTATAGGCTTTCAGGTACCCTTGCAAATGTGGGGGCTTCCATGGAAATAAGCCAGTTGGCAGCAAAGACAATTTAAACACCTACTGAAAACAGAGCAGGGGCTTTGCTGATCTGAATTCTTGTAGTCCAGTTGGGATGACCACATGGATTATAAAGAGGGGAGGTATAGGGAGGATAAAATGGTACTGCCTTTGCGTAGCTGCTTTAGGGTCAGTGCACCCTCCACTGGCAGCTGCTAGCTTGTAATCAATCCCAGTGGCTAAAACACCTTAGTTGATCCCTGGTGCAATGCTGCAGTGGTGGCTGATAGCATGTGTTTTGTTTAAAGGAAAGAGCACTAAGGATCCACAAGCAGCAAGAAAGCAGACTGATGATAAGGCCAAGCAAAAGAGCAATGATTTTCCCTCAGAAAGCACTCCCACATCAACCACCACCCTGATGGAGATGGGTGAAGATGCCTCAGCTTCAAACCAAGTGTTATCTGACAACAATTCTGGAGGAAGTTTGCCACCAGAGTCCCGGACAGAAAGCCCCTCATTAAGCCTAGTGGAAGCTGAAGGGGCCAGCAGCTCCATGGCCTTCTCTGCTGCTAACATAGGCACGGGGATAAGGTTTGTGGGCAGCAGTTCAGGCACTGCTCTGCGAGACCAACTCCACAGGTCCATCTCTGAAGACCAGGCCAGGGAATGCCCAGCTGATGACTCAGAGAGCTACAGGCTGGTGCAGGAGCCAGGAACCCAGCTGAACCAGACTGGGGTCAACCCTGGCAGTGCTCAGTCTGCTTGCTGTGATGAGGCTCATCAGGCAGAGTCAAAAGAGATGACAAAGGAAAATGAAGACCCTGGTACAGACTCTCTGTTGGACACCTCTCAAGAGAAGTCCTTCTCAGAGGAGCCAGCCACTGACTCCTCTTGTTCAGCAACACTTACCCCAGAGCAAACTCACACGGACAGGGAAAAACAGAGGCCATCTGGGAAACGGAGGAAGAAGAAGAGGCACAGCAAAAGCTACTCAGGTAGCCTATTTCCTGTATAGCTCTCGGGGACTGTCTTAAACTTGGGAGGCTTCCATGTATATTTCTGTGTATGTGTTCCTCCTTACTTGGAGATCCAATGCCCCCTGCTCCCAGAGCTGCATTATTTCATGGAGCTGTTATTTTCTTTAAACCTGAAAGAGATTCAAAAAGAAAAACACAAGCAGAGTTCATTCTCTTGACATTTATAAGTAGTTTATAAAGGAGTAATGATGAATCAATAATTAAAACAGCCATTACACACATGCAGTAAAGATGGCAATAAGCACATCTGTCAAGTGTGCTAAAGACAGCTACAAGGCATGGATATGTGCAAACAAGAGCTCCATTAGACTCCAGAGCAGTGATTAAGATCAGTTAATACTGGATACTTAATCAGTGATCACCCCCCCTCATCTACTTACAAACACATAAAGGCAGCAACATCAGTGCTGCCGTGGGGTTGATTGTTGTTTTTTCTCTCCTAAGCTTGGTTGCAAGAGCACTTTGCCTGCAATGACTTAACAACCTGCCCCAGGAGTGCTTTTGGTGACTTCTGAACACTAAGGCCCTCAAGCCATTGCTGCAGGGTGAGGGGAGAAAGTCAACCATTATAAAAGAGCAACTTGCTGATGCTTCTGCCAAGGATCATATTTGGCTGGCCCCATCAGTCCCTCGTGGTGAGTTGCCCTGCTGTGGAGAGAGCTTGGCCACCTGAGCCATGGAGCCAGCCAGGTTTCTGCCTCATGGTGAATGTCCACAGCTACTCTCAAAGCACAAAAGGGCATCCAAGTCCTTCAGGCTCTACTGAGCTGAAGCCACCCTTGGGTGGATACTTTAATCCCAAAGTAGAGATGCCTCATAGAGGAGGCACATGAGTCTGTCAGCCTTTAGAAAGATGCAACATACTGTCCCAAGCCTGTTTTCTGCAGGATCCTGGGGTCAGACAAATGTTGCAGGGAAGTGGTGGAAGTCTCTTTTTGTGAACGTGTAATGTTTTTCCTTCCAAGAAAGGTGGGAGAGAAAGGAAAAGGATGGTTTGAATACTCACTGCTGAGAAATTCAGCATGGGTTGAGTATCTACCACAGAGGGACTTAACCCATATAATGCCAGCATGCCCTGGGGTCACTTTCACCTAGTTAAAAACGAGCTGCAAGCCAGAAGTGGTTTCCTGGAGCAGTGGTTGCAAACTTGCTTTGCAGGAGATAGCAAGAGGAGCTGCAGCAATGGGAGCACCCCGCACTCCCAGCTGTGGCCATGCTTTCCTAACATCTGAAATTAGTATTTCTGGCTTACAGAACTGAGCCACCCCAAAAGCCCCTGGGCTACCTGAGTATCCAGGACTGGCTGGCATCTTAGGAACCTCTCTGCTACTAGACAATGTTTTCATCATAAAAAGTTCCCTGTTGTTAAATTTATCTTGCTTTATCAGCTATATTTAGTGTCTCTTTTTTGTTTAAAAGCAGAGGTTGAGGCTGATACTGGAGATAATAAAACAAAAAAAGGTTGTGTGGTACAATGAGGTATGTAAACTCAAAAAGGTGTTTCTATGTGAACTAACCACAGCATTTGGACTCTCCAGACTTAATCAGTATTCAGCATATCAGCTAAGCTTTTTGTCTTTGTGTCTAATCACAAATACACGTAAAATAAATTTTGTTACTCTGATTTTTACTCTCCAGGGTGTTGATCTTGTGTTGAGTGGAGTCAGTGCTGATCTCCATTCGACACAGGGTTGCAGCCCACGTCTGTCTTCTATGTCAGCAGCAGCCAAACATCATTTTCCTGCAGATAATTAAAAGTAATTTTCTAACCAAGTGATCCAGCTTCCTGTGATAAACAAAGTCCTTGCTTTGATCCCATTGTTTTCTCAAAACCTGTAAAAATGCAATTTCAGTACATACATCCTGTGAAGAACAATGTTTGCTTTGGGTGCAGGTAGCCACTTCCTAGAGCACCATTTGTAGGTCTCTGGAAAAGGGAGTAAAACACTGGACCCAGGGAGAACTACTACTCTTATCTGGGACAAGATACCAACTTCAGCTCAAAGTCAAATTCAATTCTGCACAAACCAGTCCATTGGAACAAGTAGACTGTGCCTATTTTTTCTGTGAATTCATGCAGCTTTCTGGGCTGGCAGGTAGATGTAGGTCATGTGGCTTTTGTCACCAGAAAAAATAATAGAGGCAAATCCAATTTCTAGTGAAACTGTGTACCAAGTATCCTATATCCTTCACTGAAGTTGGCAACGTAGGGTTGCCTCTCAAAAGAAAACTTACGGAGTTTCAGGATGAGGCTTTCATTTGCAAAACTTTGCCTGTTTTTACAGCAAGTAGAGAGAAAAGCAAGAAAAAGAAACAATCAAAACACTCCCTGTACTGAAATTGCATAGTTACACCTTGTCCTTTCCGTGCTGACGAGCATCTCTTGTGAACTGAATCAATAATGTCAAATCTCTTTGCCTTATTTCCTGAATGGAATGTGTTTATTCTCCAGCATTGTCAGTGCCTGGGGCTGGGAGCCTGGATGGGTGTCCATGCTCCTGCCCAGCCCAGCAGCACCTCTAGGGTGCTAGAAAGAGAAATCTCTGCAGGATTTCCACACAGGGTTGCTTTGGTTATTGCAACTGGAGTATCATTGCTAGCAAGAGAAAATGAGATATAAATTGGGTAGTTACAGTCCTGACTACTCCTGCCCTTTCCATGCTGTACCATAGGATTACATCAAGCAGGTAAGGGAAGTAACTCTGTTGGCTTAAAAATACTAAAATTTGCAGTAAGTGCAGAAAACAGTAGGAGCAAGGCACAAGTAAGAAATAAGTCAGGACCAGTGGTTGCAGAGGGAGGGCAGCTGAAACAGTGAGGGAAGTGTAAGTGAGGCTATATATGTTTTAAGCACAAGGATTTCAGCATGCAGGCTTAAAAAAAAAAAGTCCTATTTGAAAAAAATGGTGACTCAGCTTCAAATTTCCCTTAGAAGACAGAGGAAAGTGATACAGAGGAACCCATGTGAGAACAGTACCTTTATGAAGTGATCAAGGCAGGCAGGCGTTTGAGCACATCCCTGCAATGCAGTGCCTGGCACAGCCCCAGCACACTGGCAGCCCCTGCCTGTGCTTCAGCACGGGGAGGGCAGAGACAAGCTGCACCTTCAAACCTGCTATTTCCTTTTGTCTTCTGCTCCCATCTTTATGTCAAGTGGAAAGGTTAGCACAAACAAAAAACCATTTGCTTCCCTTAGTCTCCAGCTACATTCCTCATTCAAATGCAGCTCAAGTCCATGCCTCTTTATAAGATGATGCAGCAAGCCTGGAGTGCTCCCCATCATTATTTTTCCTAGGTTGTTCCACCCCTTTTTTTTCTTTTTTTTTCCTTTTCTTCATTGTCCCACTCACATGTGGTCTGTTCAGGTGTTCAGGTCACATCACCAGTTCTCTTTTGGTACAGGCTGTTTCTCTTTCTGGTGCTTTGCTGGATGTGGAAGTTGCTGAGTCTTAGTGAAGCAACAGGAATCTTCTTCCTTCTTGTGCAGATCCAGCTGCAGGGATTAAGACTCAATCCCCATATCAGCTTTTAGAGCTTCTATAACAGCAGCAAAGCAAGAGCAGGAACAGCCTGTGATTCTATGAAATATTTCAAAGCTGTAAAAGACTCTTGTATTTAGCTACTAAGTTCTTGCCTCACTTTGACTCTATCTTGTTATGCAGCAACTTCTGTATTAATGTTATTATTCAGCTTTTACACCCAAAGAGTGGTATCCCATATCATCTTCATGTTCCTGAAAGAAATGGTTAAGCCTGTGCTTCCATGGAATCAAAGCACTGTGTGCTGGTTACAGCTGAACTCATTTCCAACCAAATCTGAAAAGACCTTGAAGAAGAACCCTGTAACAAAAGCTGACAGTCAACAGAGGAGGGATGGTGCAAATGCCTGGAATCAGAGAGGTGCCCTCTGAGTTCCCTTGTCTTAGACTCTAGAGAATTGCTATAGACAAAAGTTCACCTCTGCTTATGCAGCTCCTTTTTTCCTTTAATCCCATCTCTATGTCACTTAGAAAGGTTAGGGGAAATAAAAGTCTTGAAAGCACAGGTCCATAAGCAGCCAAGTTTTGGCAATCTCCTTGCTCACAGATCTACTTGATAAATTCCCCCTGCCAACATACAGCAGGGTTTGAGAGTCAAGGTTTTCTGCAGACTCAATGTTGTCTGTGGGCAGTTTTCTCACAGACCACAAAAATCTAATCAAGCTAATGCTCATGTTCCTGTATGGCCTTTGCCTTCATGTCTGTCATTAGAAATGGTATTTGCTTTGGTCCTGAAGTGAGACAGGCTTTTAAAGGTGACAGTGTGCCACCCCATCCTTCTGACAGTCCTGTTAGGTGGTCTAGATTTAGTAAGTTTTAACAGTTTAATGTCTAGAAGTCTATGCCAATACTGTGCTTGGAAAATGCAAGACTCGTGTTGTTGGACTGAACTAGCACCGAGCTTAAAATCAAAGTTGCCCAAACTCTTAAACATCAGGATCAGCTCTGGAAACAAGATGTTTTTATTAAATACAGAAAGATTTATCTCTACCTGGTTTTAGGTTATCTGAAACTGGTTTCCCTAGTAGCACTCTGACCATTGGATACACATACATGCAAAAAATATCCTGCTTTTGTGTAATAGTTGCAAATAATTGACATTTCCTCATTCTCCTGCAGGTGTCACAGCAAGGCAGAAGAAATAACAGAGAGCCAGCCAACTGCTCACATGTCCCCAAAGCGCTGCCAGGTTCTGCATCATCAAAACACTACCTTGGTCACATCTTCCCCACCAGGATGTTCCCCACCTGTCCTCATGCAGCCTTTCCTTTGCTTCCCCAAGACCCAAAGAGCCTCCCCAGAGACTTCAGCCCCACTGGCATGGGCATTATGCCAGGCACCCATGGGGACAGGGCGAGTTCTGTGCATGATGGTGTGATAGGCTCAGACCTCTTGTCTGCTGTTCCAGAAGCCATGCCTTTCCACCTGCTTCTAGGCCAAACTCCTCTTGAAATGACAGCTGAGAGTGGCCTGAGAAAGGACTGCAGTGTTTAGCCCTCAGAGAATATTTTAAAAATAGTGGTGCCTCAACTAAATTAAGGATATAAATGAAGCAGTGGCTGTACCATCACAGGTGGAAGTGTGTTAACTCCCTCTTCTCATCGCCCACTGATGATTTATATTGGACCAGGTCCTCCAAGACCCAGATCAGACAAATGTATTTTTACTCTCAACCATTTAAATGGAATGGAAATCAGTTACAGGGAGATTTTTTTTTTTAAAAGATATATTTTAGTAAGCATATAGCCATATAAACAGTGTCTGGTTCCTACATGAAGCTGGTGTGCAATTAAGTTGAAGCATGTCAGTAGTCCTGTCACATGAACAAATGTGTTCATCAGCTTTTGAAGAACTAGGATTCCAGTTCTTACTACAGCAACAGAAAGAGGTTTTCCCAAGTGCTCTGTCAGACACATTTTCAGCTCATCCTTTAGTAAATCTCTGGGTTTGGATGCTGTTGTCAGCTGCTTGCACTCCAAAGTCTTTGTGTTCAAGCTGCAGAACATGGAGGTTCATGTTACTTTCGCTTTAAATCTGGGAACGTGCAGTATTGTTTGCAAAATTCAGAGCTTTATTTCTCAAGTTTTGTAATAACGTTGTACCATAGTTTTGTATATAGGTGTCCATTTAAAATGATCTATGTTTGTTGAATCTATGGTGTGATACTGTGCTGAAACATGAATCAAGCTGGGTATATTTAAGATCTATGCCTTTATATGGTAACTCACTGTGGCTAAACTAATGTTCAGGCTAAGGCTTATTTTGCTTTGCTTAACAGGACTTGTCACGTCCTTGTGATACCAAAAACTTTGCTGGACTAAGTTAGAAGTTAAACCAAGAATTAAATCACTGGTTTATTTTAACCAAAGCTTTGCTATGAGCTTATTGAGAATCAGTTAACAAAAGCAAAGCAGCTGAGAGCAGATGCATGGGCAGCTTTAGTACAGGAGACCCTACAGAGCAGCACAGCCCCAGTGCAGCTAAAATCCTGTTCCCAGCTGGCAGAAGCAGGCAAAGCCCTGCTGTTCCCTGCAGAACCCCATAACCTGCCCCAGGTTTGACTTGCAGAACTGTCACTATCACATTTACAGGTTTCACCTTTTTTTCCTCTTTCCAGTCTCAGAGAACATCACCCAAGCATCAGTCCTTTTTCTGTTTAGTTCAGCTTCTCTGTTCTCAGATTAGACCCAAAGCTACAAAAACTTGAGTGTCAAACATGTTTTCCCAGCAGCTTTGGCAAGCTCTGTGTTTCCAGCAAGAGCTTGCAGCCCAGGCTAGCAGGGAGCAGCCAGCCCCCTCCCACCCCCTCCCCAGTGTTCTATCAGTAGGAACAATATCATTCAGAGATTCAGGATCACAGACAGGCTTTCTAGGTGTTACCTAGGCAATCTTACCTGATGTTGCACAGGATGCTTTCTTCAGATGCTGCAGCATGTGTCTACTTCTCCACCTGGGTCTTTCAGCTACTCCCATTTCCACCTAGAGAGAGCAGCTCTTCTTACATAGCCAGAGGTTTTAGTGCTCTGTGTTCTTACCATGGCCTTCAAAGAGGTGTTTGGTCATTCTCCTTCCACTGCCTTCAAGGGCTTACAGACAAATGGTTTATTTGGAGCCACTGCCAGCTCTCTGTCCCATAGTCTTCTGTGGAAAAAACGATATTAAATTATCTATTTAATCACATCCCAATAAGCAGGCTGAAGCACAGCTTTTATAATTTATTACTCCAGAACAGCTCTGCTTCCCTTACAGTGACTATGTAAGAAGAAGATGGGGACAGAATCAGAACATGTCAAAGAAAGATGTTCAACTGGGATGTGCAGTTTCGCTCCATTGAAACAAAGCTCATGATGCTGAAGATTTGTCAGTGATTGCAAGGCCAAATGAATTGCTAGTAAAACAATGTCACTTCAACAGGTCTGTGGTCATGCAAGCCAAGGGTGGGTTTGGACCTCAAAAAGTATTTCTTGTGGTCTATTACAGCAACTGCACATGGAGTCTGGTATGTAAACCAGACTATGAACACCACAAGCTCCTAGCTGCCAGATAACTGCATATTCCTTAATTAAGCATTGCCTATATGATAAAATGAAGCTATGGAAGAAATCAGCACAAGTTTTTTCCCAGTATTTCACATCAGAATTCAGTTATGTTTAATTGGATGGATTTTCAGGGTTACTTTTGGATTTGGGTTTGTTTTTTTTTCTTCTTCTGTTTTTTTAAATTTCAGTACTGAAAATATTTCAAAGTTTAGAATAAAATAAGTACTTAACAAGTTTTCTTTCTCTTATGGGCGTGGGGAGAGCTGTGATTCACCAGAATTTGTCCATCGAAATCCTATATTTTCCACAGTTTATAAAGCACCTAAGCATATTATTGCTATATATGCTTAGTAATAATTACCCATTGCTTTGTCTCAAAGAAACAGAGATGCAGAAATGGAGCTATATCTAGTACATGAGGACCACAACAGCATTGTGCTGTAGTAAAAGCATGGCTGAAATCTGTATCCAAAGTTATCTTTCAGTTCAGGTGTACTGTTTGGTCCTCTCCTACATTCCCTAGAGCAGAAAAGGCTGAGAAATACCTCTTGTTCTGGTTAAAAAGAAAGAGGATAAATTGAAATTAAAGAAAAATATATGAGCTAGTTCCAGCAAAATTAACCAGTTTTCATTCTGTCTAAACATAAAGCTTCAAATGTCTCTTTTTCTGTACAGAGTGGTCACCTGAGTACAACATACAAGTGAACCAGTAATAAAAGTCAGCACCTTACCCATCTGTGCTCACTCTGTAGTAATAGTCACAGCCAAGAAATGTGAGTGAACATGTTAGTCATGGGATTATGTTCACCTTGTATATCTGAAAGCAAATACACTCATGAACCAACTCCATCAGAAGTCACATTTTGTTTGGTCACCTACAATCAAGCTTCAGGGCAGGCCATGAAAAACTGCTTTGGCATGTCTAGAAGGCTGATGACAGAGGGTTAAAAATGGGGCAGTGGCAGTGACCTCAGTGGGTGTTTGCCATTACTACACTGTGACAATCTGGCAGAAGAACCAAATTGTTTGCAGCATTTGCAATGGCAATGCATGTCCATAGTACAGAAAAAGGTTTCCAGCACCTTTGTGTTGAGCAGGTAACAGACCTTACATACCAGTGGAGAATCTGATCACTGCCAGCTAATCAGTGTATTCAGCACTCTAAGTGTGAAGTCTTCATCTATTGTGTGCTAGCACTTAATTCACATTAGGGACTCTCTAACAGTTGCTTTGCTGTGGCATGAACAACTCTTGTAAGAACTTTTTGTGACAATTCATACAGAGCCAGATGTCTATAGGAATTAGCAGGAGCTCTGCTCATCCCTGATGGATATTTTAAACAGACTCAGCTTACATTACTCAAAGTCAGAAGACAAGAAACACTCTGTGATTCCTATCAAGTCTGTTTAGATAGGCTCCCAGCTTGTTAAAGCAGGATTTTTCTGGTATCAGCAGACTTTACCTACATTATGGTTATGATTGGCTTGCCTTGCTCTGGGCATGCAGAACCTGATGTGTTTGTTTAGTACTTATGCAGCTTCATACAACACAATCTGCAGTGAATTTAGGCATGACTTGGTGACCGTTAGTTACCAAATCCATCAGTCAGAATAGAGGGATAAAGTCAGAGCTACAACAGTGAGGTAGGGTTTGCCCAAAGAACATGTGGCAGCACAGGCAGAAAAGGTAACAAATCTACAATGTCTGCTGCTGTGATCATTCAGTCTCACAGCTGAATGAAATGAAACCCCCAATAGCACACAATTTCCAGGAGTGATCCTTTGAGGCTAACAGACTTTTTGTATACACTTTGCCATGTTTTGTAATCTCCATTCTTTCAGGTTTTCACAGCTCAGTTAGATATAACCACAGCTGATCTCATCTATAGTGGCAGTGGTGGTCCTCTGAAGGGGAGCTTGGGCAAGACCAAGGTCACTCCCAACTAACATTCCTATGATTGTCTGTTCAGCAAGAATCAAATACAAGAGAAGCAGAGTAGTTCTGAAAAGACAGCAACAGCAGGACTCCAGAAACCCTTTCAGATCTATACATTAATCCTTTTTGGTGAACTGATGTCATATACTCAGAATAATATGCCCTAAGAGTCGTGACTACATTCACCATAGTAACAGTCTACACACCCATCCTGAATCACAGGTTTGCTTTTCCAAAATAACTTCCTTACTTGGAGAACAAGTAACAAGGAGAGTACAAGGGAGAACAGGAGGACAGAAGGTTTTCTCCTTCTAGGTACTTTAAACAGCTCTACTTTCACTTGTAGAGGCCTAGAGGACAGAGGAGAGACCCTGACCTCCACAAGGCATATTCTGTGACACATCACCTGTCTCAAACCTAGGAAACATAAAGATTAAAGCTATTCTATCCTGCTAGTAATCCCTTCATCTGTATGTGCCCCTGTCCAAGTATCTGCTGAAACTACTTTCCATTTTGAAGAATTCACCCCTACTCCCTACGAAGCCATTAGTTATTCCTACACCTGGGTCAGAACAATCCCCACTATCAATCCAGGCTAGGGGATGAGATGATGGAGAGCAGCCCTGCAGAAAAGGCCTTGGGGTGCTGGTGGCTGAGAAGCTGGCCATGAGCAAACAGTGCACGCTGGCAGCCCAGAAGCACAATGGCATCCTGGGCTGCAGCAAGAGAAGTGTGGCCAGCAGAGCCAGAGAGGTGATTGTGCCACTGCACTCTGCTCTGCTCACACCTCCTCTGCAATACTGGGTCCAGTTCTGGAGCCCTCAACACAGAAAGGCCATGGAGCTGATGGAGCAGGTGCAGAGGAGGCCACGAGAATGCTCAGGGGCTGCAACACCTCTGCTCTGAGGACAGGCTGAGGGAGCTGGGATTGTTCAGCCTGGAGAAGAGAAGGCTTCAGGGGAACTACTAGTGACCTTCCAGGACCTAAAGGGAACTTCCAAGCAGGCTGCAGAGGGCCTGTTTGCAAAGGCCTGCAGTGAAAGGACAAGGGGCAATGGTTTTAAATTGGAGAGGAGTAGATTTAAACTGGATATTAGAAAGAAGTTCCTCCCCACAAGGGTGGTGGAACACTGGCCCAGGTTGCCCAGGGAGGTGGTTGAGTTTCCATCTCTGGAGGCATTCCAGGTGAGGCTTGCCAGGGCTCTGGGCAAGCTGCTCTAGTTGGGGATGTCCCTGGCCAGTGCAGGGGGGCTGGACTAGATGAGCTCCAGAGGTCCCCTCCAACCCAAACCATTCTAGGATTCCTGCAACCTACCTTCTCCCAGCACCCTAACATTCACAGCCCATCCCCATAACCTACACACACCTTCATATGGTTCCTTAGCACAAAAACCAGTGAAAAAGTGTCCCCTCAGTGTCTGCCACTGCTGCTGGTCCAGGCTCCATTTGCAGAAGATCCCAAGGCTCCTGCTTTCCCACCAACTGCCAAATGTGCAGCCTGTTAGAGGCTTTAGAGGGCTTTTTCATTGACTGCCTCACTAGGAGTGAGCCCACAGGCATGAAGCACATACTTGACAGCTATGCTCCAGCCAGCAGCAGAGGCACTTACAGAGTGAAAAATGAGCACCTAGTTTCCAACTGCTTCCAGCTTTTTGACATGAGAAAATGGAAGCAAAGCAGTAGCTGGACCTTAATACAGGAGAGGTGGGTAACTTGCAAGATTGTAAAGACTAAATAGGTTTTTGACTGCCAGAGCACTGAAATGAAATGCCACTTGGGCTACTAGGGTCACTCATTTTCTACCACTGGCTTCCTGAGTAGCTGGGGGCAAACCATTTCTCTGTGCCTCAGTTTCCACCTCTGTAAAATGGGGGAAATGGTATATTTAGAACACCTGACAACTATGGACAAAAAATAGCACAAAAGAAATTGTTAGTAATAAGCAAAAAATAACAACCCCAAAACCACACAAAACCCCCCCCACCATTCTTCTTCTTTTCACTTTTCTGACATTATAACATGTGTGCAGCCATATTAGAGTCAAAAATAAAAGGAAGAGGATAACTTACAAAGAACTGCTGTTCCCCTAAGATCTCTTTCAACCCAGCTTTCAGAAAACCTTTGGAAATCCTTAAGAATGTATCTGAAAGGATGAGGGTGACCCTTATAGCAACAAAACTACTTGTACAAGGAAGGATTAAGATCTCAAATTTTTCCTACTTATTTTCATCAAAAACATTAAGAATAAATTATACCTGTTGAAAAGTTAACAGTGAAGAATATCACACTGAGAGCAAACAGGTGCCCAGGCCCAAACCATAGCAAGTGTAGTCCATTGGGAGGTCTCACACAATAGCTTTGTACTAGTTAGGGACTATTTATCTGCCTAACCAGGCAACTAGCACTCTCCCTGGTTGGGTTATACATCCTGTAGCTCACTTCCAGTCATTTGGCAAGCAGTAGATCTTCTTAGCCTCAAGAATTTCTTCCACTGCAGATACTGAGTCTTCTGCTTAACCATCAACTTTTTATGGTTACCCTGAAAGCTCTAGGGATATAATTTTTAAGCAACAACTTCCCAGCTCCAAAAAAACCCTTTAGGAATAGCACACAAGGGGAAATACCAGCATTCATTGAAATCCTTGTTTCCAGCATGATCATGGCCAATAACAGAACTTGCAGCTACAAAGAAAATTAGATTTTACAAAATAACATATCAGCCTATCAGCAACACTAGAAATTAAAAAAAGAAAGAAAAAAGGGATAAGAGTTCTTTTTTTTATCTAATCTAAACCCTATGCCATCAAAATACAACTTCTCTCTCTGGAATAATGAGAAGTGTGTCTATTTTTAGCATGTCAGATGGAAATCAAAGCCTGTATTGTGGCAGTCATTAAACATCAGCAGTTTTAGGAATAAAACAAAGGATAGACTAGCAGAGCACTGTAAACAGCTTCACAGTTAATTGCAAGTTGGGCTAGTGTGTTGAGTCAATCTCTGTTCTCTGCCTTGCCTGAATAGTGCCAGCCAAGTCCTGAGCTCTTGCAGTGTGCCAGTCCTTGTCTGCTTGTACTGAGACATGTGTGGATATATGTATATATTTACCAGAGGGGGATTTTTGCACTTCTTAAGGAGTAAAATCATGCAGAGATGTAAATTTGTTTTCAATATACCCACAAGATCCTTTCAACAGTATCAGCAATGTAAGTTCCAGCTGCCTTGAAGTTATACCAAAGCTTTAATCTTCCTAAGAGCATGGATTTCTCTACACAGTCTCCAATGTGTAATCATTAGAGGTACATTATTATAAGCTTATTTATCATTCAAAGCATATTAGCTGTTTCATGTGTAATATTCCTTATGAGGGTTTTTTGAAACAATACTTTTACTTTACAGAAACTCTAGCAATTTAGATGAGCACTCTAAAAGAAAATGACCTTCCTAATGAATAGGCTTTTACTGATTCCTCCAATAGCTTAATTAAAATAAACAAGTAGCAGAATGTTAACATGATTATTTCTAACAAGATTTTTTTTTTTTAATCACCTCATTTTGCTCTTACTATTTCTAGCATAAAGTAGGTTATTTCTCATTAGGCTCTTTCAAGTACTGAATCCCTTACTTGTCCTGTTAGGGTAATTACAGACAAGTTTAGTACAAAGACTGTGAAGTCCTAAAGGAGCTACATTAAGTTGTTTACATAATTTAAAATGTAATGTTCTTTACCTTGGGGAAAGTGCTAGCACTTATTTGCAGAAAAAAGTATTTATGGACACCAACAACAAATTAATTCAACTGAACAGCAAATGCAGTTAATACTGATTTTCTATTATAGGTTTAGCTATTTTAACTGTTTCTATTTTGTATGTAAATTTAGTGTTATCTTTCTGGTTTATTTAATATTTAATGTTTTTAACTTAAGTCATTCTTACTCAATTAAGATTAAAAAACACAAATCAAAAGTTGTATTGCTTTCTTTTGCCTTGAGTCCACTGGTCCACAATTTTACTGAGGCTGTTGTAAGATCTGGCCACTACCAGCAATATGAACTTCCAGGTTTCAAAGACAAACTGTTCCATATCTTAGTAGATGCTTTAGAAGAGTACTATGGACTAAAGGTGCATCAGTTGTAGGTTTTAATGCAGCTCCCTTAAAGAGTTTTTTCCTTGTAAGCCATTACTTAAAATAGTTGTGTCAGGAGGAAAATGATTCTTTGTAAGAATTAATGTAGTTCTTTGGGAAGATAAAAATGGTGTATATACCAAATAAGTCTCTGACTCTGCACTAAACCTAAAAATGCAAGTACCCCTCCAGTTAACTCCACCAAAGCTGCTGATGCTACTGATGTATGCTTTGTTAAAAGTTGTGTAAGGGCTGGAATGACAGAGGCTTTGTTTCTGTCTACACACAGTCCCTAAAAAGGCTGTGCCTACAGTGCCATTTCTGGAGCACTGATAGTTGCCTCATTGCTCCCCATTTAACATGTGCTTTTTCTACTGTTGCTAATAACAGTTGCTGTAGAAGCTAGCTAAAGAGAGAAATCAGAAAGTAATCACAGCTAGTGAAATTAAGCATCCCAGGACATTGTTTATCCACAAGAGATGCAAGTGTTTGCAAAAGAAAGGTTCACTCAGTCAACAAACAAAACCAAGTCTGGAGCCCACAAATACTCTATTAACTTTGGTAGGCCCACTTCCATGTTTAAGATTGGGCACATACATCAGATGAGGACTTACTGCATAGTCTTTTGCAAGAGGCTCTGAGAGAAACTGGATAGTTTCAGGGCAAATGTAAAGATCTGTCCTAGATGGAAATTTGGTGGAAGGGTACCATAAGACCATCTTACTCACGTAAATGCTTACCAGTCATTTCCTTGTGTGGTCACAGATCCCTAAGCAGCTGAGCCTGACTTCTCCTCAGCTGTAGCTTGTTAGGCTATTTTGAGTTTCTCTCAAAAGTCCTACCCTTCTGCACTCATGGTAAGCTGTGCTAACATGGCTTTCCAGGACCAACTGACTGTGCCCTTGCTGTTTGAGATGTCTCTGTAGAGCATCAGTAGCACCTTCTACAGGAGACATCAAATTACCTCTTCAAAACAAAAATCCTACTGAATGACTGAGCAACAAGGAGGGGAAAAAGCAACCAGGTAGAGATTTACTACTCTACTGACAGCACTTGCTCTCGCTTTCTTTGATTCTCACAAGAAGGTTGAAGTATCAAGAGAAGTCAAAAAGGAGCATTATGGCCAGTAGTATTGTTTTGCTCCTGGTTCACACAGCTGAAACCACTGTGAAATGTTACTTGTAAAGAGAAATATTTCTGCTGTTTACCTTAAGGGCAAGGTCATTGTTATTTCTCTTCCTCTGTGGGAGTTAGCAGCATCCAGCAGTCGTGAGGAACTTTGCTAATCCAAGCACCTCTTTGTTGCCTTTTAGAGCAGGAAAATGGGACCAGGGCAAGCCATGGAGAACCTGCTATCAAGCAAGCAGTGCCTAAAACACCACAAAACAGTGTCCAGAAGATCTATTCAAAAAGCCAACAAATGCATTCAAGTTGATATGGACTTGGAAGAGGAGAACTCCAGTGCAGACCTGAGCCTTTCTCCAACAACCAGCTTTTCCAAGAAGCTGCAGCAGTCTCCAGGGAACATGTCACCTTCCCAGAAAGATGTTTACTCATCGTCCCAAGGACAGTCTGCCAAGCTGGCTCTGCCACCACTGCTGCCAGCCCCTCCACCCCTACTCCCTGGGTATAAGCTATCTCCTGCACCCCTTCCCGTGCCTGATGTAAATGCCTCATGGCTCCCACCTCCCCAGCCATGCAGCAGTCCTGAGGGCAGTCATCTTCCTTGTGGACATGAAGGACAGCCCCACCCTCAGAGGACACCAACATTGAGGATGAAGGTGTTTCACTGGCAGAAGCTCCCCTCTGACGTGGTGAGACGTATGTGCTTCTTTGTAATGTTGGGCTGCTTGGTTCATTTACTTTGCATCCAAACAAAAGTGCTAATGGTGATGGTTAAGTCAGGTCATGTAGGTTATTCTCTTGCTTGCTCTCAGTCCTACAAAAAATTAGTAATCACAAGTAAATATGGAAAGCCAGGCCTTTGCCAATAAATGGAGGAAAAAGTGTAGTTTGGGTAAAGCACTGAACTGAGGGTCTGTGGCTGCTAAAATTATCTTCTCTTAACCTTTCAGTCTCTATCTGTTACTTGTTGAAGTGATGTTGTGAATCTGCATCAATTAAGGTTTTCAAAACATTTTGAGTGTTGAACAGCTGTGTCTGAGCTGAAGCTTTTACCTTTTTTTTTCATTTCATTTTATTGTACAGCCAGAAGATGCATCAGCCAAGATCCAAGGCTGAAAACTCTTGCCAATAGGGCTGGGGAACATGTACCTTCAAGGGTAGGATATAGCCTCCAACTTCATTTAGTACTGACCACAGCCATGTGATCTATGGGGATGTTTTCAGACACACACACACCCTAGCACTGAGGTCTGTAGTTAATATGTGGTCTGTCAAAGGGCTTTTCAAGTGCTCTTCAACCTTCAGCAAGGAGACTGTGAATATGTTTCCATTTTGCCTGCAGCTTTTCATACTCAGTTCACAAAACACAGATCTTGTAGTTATTCTCCATTGTGCTTATCACCAAGAAAGTGTGAAATCAAAGGGTAAGAAATTACTGCTATGATAAAGTACATAAACACCTATGTAAAAAGAAAACTAATTTGACCCACAGTCTGCTTTCTTGGGCAGAGATACAAATTCAGATTCATCTTGTGTGCCACTGTTGCAATCTCCCCTAACAAAAAGGAGATGAGATTCTTTAACAGATTCCAGTGTTGTAGACAAGTTCATGGTTTGAAGGACCAGGTGTTATTTGGATGGCTTCTGATGATGCTGTGATAATGCTGGGCTTGGGAGTCCTAGCTTGTGTAAAGAGAGGTGTTTACTGAATTGGATGCAACCTCCCCTCTTCAGGTACCACAAGTCTGGGATATGTAGCTGGTTGGCAATAGAAAAAAGGATTTGGAGCAGCCCACTAAGTTCATCTGCTGTCTTCAGTCAGTCAAACATAGTGCTAGTTTTTCCAGGTTTAATTAGCCTTCAAACCTTTGGGATGCTGTTTGTAGCACCTGCTGCTCTTAAATAATTAACATTGATCCAGGACTAAAGGGCATCATATTCCATTCATTCTCTATAGTGTTTTCCCTCCCACAAATCACACTGTTTTGGAAGTGCTCCTCTGTGGCTTGGTCCATCCTGAAGTGCTCCTCTCTTCCAGAAAGCCACTCCATATGGGCTGTGATGCCAAGCACTAGCAAGGAGCTTGTAGAGCCTGACTATGCAAGTTTGGAGCTACTTTTCTCTGTCCCACCAACAGAAGCTAAGGAGAAAACAAGGCCAAAAATAAAGAAAACAAAAAAGGTAGTATAACTGCTCCCTTTTTGTAGAGCCTGGCAAAATTCTTGGGCATGAAAAGCTCATTCAGTCTTTATTTTTGTCAACCGTTTCTAATAAGAAAATTTGATCTCTTTTGATATCTCTTACCTGAGATTACCTTAAAAAAGCACAGAAAATGTTTAGAATTCAATGTGGAACTAACTCTGCTGAGGGACAAGCCTTCATTTGAGAAACAGTCGAGAATTTCAGTATTAATTCTTGTAAATTGGAATATTGTATATAAATCAATTCCCTTCTCTAGGCCTTTACCTCTTTCTCTTTCTAAAGTAGATCTAATGACCTGTACTGCTGTAAATTGGACTGAGTTTAATCAATAAAGATTGTTGACAATATTCCTGCCAGAGAAGAAAGAATCTCATCCAACAAAGCTCTAAAATTTCTGTCCAAATCAAGGTAAATGTATTTCTAGCTAACTGCTTTTTTCTTTTTACAGATCACATTCATAGGTCCAAAGAAAAGCATCCTTCTGAGTATATTTCTGAAGCAATTTAAGTGGTAAGATGTGGATAGTACTATCTGAATTATTTACCTGTGTGTTTATTCAGACCCTGAATGAAATAATTCTATCAGAAATATTTTACAACCACTCTATTTCTTTAGCAAGAAGTCCACTTTTTTAAGTGAGGAGATGTGGCAGTCTCTTTCTAGATAACTAATATATCTCAAACTGGTATTAAACCTGAAATGGACCACTAACTCCTAAAGAGAAAAATAAATCAAAATCATGTGGAAACATATTTCTTTGGTATTATTAACATAAATTTATAGAAATAAATTTATATTAAATAATATATATATTATATAAATATATTATATTATATATAGTAATAATTTATAAAATATACTATATATATAATATAATATATATAATATAATATAAATTGCTGGCAGCAACCATTAGTGCAGATTTCTGATTGGAATTTTCATGTTACTTATTTGATTTTATAGAGACATCACTGGGTGTTCAGATCCGAAATTGTATGTAGTTTTTATTTACAGTTCTATAAACAGGAAACACTTCCTATAACTAAGCAAATGGAAATTTATCAAGTCACAGTCCTCAGAGGGAGGACCAAAACTAAAAGAAAGGAATATGTATTAGTTTTTGGAATATATCTTTACAGTTAAACTCCCTCACTCTACTGCAGAATGAAGATGGATATTCTGCTCTCTCCCTGCCCTTTGTGCAATGGCCCATGGTATGAGGTCTTGCAAAAGAATGTCTTGATTTACTCCTAGCTGAGCCACTGAGCTTTCTTCTGTTCATCATGTTACTCCTCCCTATGCCATTGCTGCACAGCACCTCTCTCTCTTTCCTACAGCTCCACTGAAGAGATTGCTGCCATGATTCAGAGAGGGGATAGTTCCAAGCTGGATGCTGAGATGCTGAAGCAGCTACTTAAACTGCTGCCTGATGACTGTGAGGTATCTCTTCAGTGTGGTATTCTGATGGAGTGCAGGATGCTTTGTGCTCAGCTTGAGACAATTGTGATGCTAAAGAAAGCATCTCTGACCAAATCACACATCCTCCTGCACCATCTTGGTCAATAACCTTCCAAGGAAGAGTGATAGGAAGTCTGCCCCAAAAATGGTCTGCCCTCTTCACACAGAGGTTAGGCAACAGCACACTGGGAGATTCAACACAGGTGTAGAGCAAGTGCTGCTCTCTATTCCCACTGTTTAAATTAGATGGATGAAGGGCATTAGCATTTGCTGACTTAGATGAATAAAGAGACTTTCAGAGCAGGTTTCAGTGAAGAGAAATGGAAAGGACACATCTATTTTAAAGGGACTGCTGGACTTCTGCACACTATAGCTTCTGAAGCCCTGCCTATGGATCAGGGAGTCATCCTACAAGATGCTACATGAATGCAGATGACCTTCCAGTCTAAACAAAATCAACATTATTTGTCTTTGCAAACCAGTTCATATATGGAATTTATTGTTCATCTGCTTCAGTCCCATTAGCTGTGCACACAGCAAGTTCAGAAAAGCCAATTTCATGTCTGTAAGAAGCAATAAGCACCAGAAATATTTGTGTTTATCCTCTATCAGATAAAGAGCCTGAAATCTTGCAAAGAAGAAAAATCTGAACTAGCAAATACAGATCAGTTTTATCTCCATCTCTTGGAAGTTCCTAGGTAAGCAAAATTTTCCTTGTCTTCAACCCATGAGTGGTTCTCCTAAGAATGGTCCATAAGAATTAAGGCCTCTGTTTCCTGTGCTAAAGGGATGTTCCTTATATTCAACCTTCAGGATAAATTTTATGTAGAGCTGATTTGAGAAACTTTTCCTTCTAAAAGGTCAAAGAAGCTTTCAGATCCCTTTGGCAAACTACAGTTAAATTCACCTTGGTATTAATAAGTTAGAGAAGAAACTCTTGAGTGTTGTACAGGCACCCTGTTATTCCTCCATAGGAATAGCCCTCCCTAAACCTGAGCGGTTGCCATGCCACAACCAGAGAGACTTTTTTTTGAACATGTCACTTCTAATTTTCTCAAACTTTCAGCTATCTTTCCGAGTACTTTAGAAAATGTTCTCATAGCTCTTCCACAACATTAATCCGTGGTGAGGCATAAATAGAATCAAAAGACATCACTGCAAAAATATTTTGAAACTCTCCTTGCAAAGTTAAAAGTAAGAACAAAAACCCTTGCTAGTGCTGCACAGAAATTGTCCAAAAATAGAGCTTCGTTTTGCTAGGAAGTCAGTGCAACATTGCTTTCTGAAAGAGGAGAGATTGGGATTGTTTTTAGGACATCTTTGGAAATGTCTGTTTGATTGATTTAAACCCCAATTGTCATGTCAGTGCATTAAAGAGAACACAGCCACGATGGTACTGCACTTGCCCTGGAATGAGTGAGCCTCTTGCTGAATACAAGTCAGGGGCTTTGGCTTTTGTGGAGGTTTTTGTTGTTGGTTCCCCCCCTCACCCCCCTGATCTCTTTTAGCTACCAGTTGCGGATTGAGTCTATGCTGATTTGTGAGGAAACAAAACTTCTGCTGGAGTGTCTGTGGCCAAAAGCACAAGCCATCAGGACAGCCTGTGACAGTAAGTACAGCAGCACTAGGAGTACTATGTCTGTGCCCAGGGTCAGTCACAGGAAGCCTCTCTTCTCCTGGAATAGCATCACTGGTAGCATAGGTTACAATCTAATCAAAAAATAACCTTTTAATTGTCAAACACATAGCAAATGTCAAACCTATTCTGCAGATTTCTGCTTGCAGAATTCATTCTGCAGTATTGCAATCTGTGCTGTGCTCCTCTGAATTGGAGCTCCTGTTGATAGGAATAACATCTCTCTCCCCTCGGTGGTTCTACAAAGGAGGAGGAAGTTTCCTTGACTTGCAAAAAGGACATGATATTCACCAGTGTTTCAAGAACCCTCTCCACACAAAATTACCCTTGGATTTATTTTTAAACTGGCTCTTTCTTGGACTTGCTCTTGGATTCTAGCTTCGGTTCAATAGTTTTAGAGTCACTTCCTGTTGAACAATTAAACTGCAAAACTTGCATTTGTGTTTGCACATAAAACTTTGTTTATATATACCTGGCTGTCTGATGTCAGTGTTATACTTACTCTTCACTGTGCTGCAGTCAACAGCTTTCTGCTGTCATCTCCATGCCATCCCATTGCATGGGTCAGCATTTCTGTTCCAGTTTTGTCAAAACCTTTATCCTTACCCCAGATTCTCCTGCTCAAATGCACAGCTTCTGCTTCTCACTCTCACTAACCAAGCCAGTGAGGAAGCTCTTTGCTTTTCTTAACCTAGGATTCTATGTGATGGAAATGGGGGCTATAGACTTTCACAAGTTTATAGGCTTTCTCACATGCAGCTCTCCCTCATAAGCAGCTGCAGGGATGACACATCTATACTCCAAACTTGATGGGAAAACTAGTTTTATTTGTAGAGAAGAGACCACAATAGAAACTTAGTCACTCCACTTCTATTCAGCTGATTTATTTCCATAACAATGGCTTGATGTAATCTTGGATGTGAATTTTGCCACCCTCACTTTCAAATTTAAGGAAAATCATATTTCAGATCATTTAATATCATTTATTGAACATACCTCTCTCTTTATTCTTCAGCACTTCTTACCAGTCACCGACTGCCAGTTTTCTGCCAGTTGATTCTTAAAGTTGGGAACTTTCTGAACTATGTAAGTAAACCTATTCTTTTAATTGCTATATTTCTAAAGATAGCAGAAAATATAAATGCAAGACTTGGAAACTGAAGGAAGTAACTTTTTTTATCTTCTAGGGGCATCACACTGGGGATGCTGGAGGTTTTAAAATTAATGCCTTACTCAGACTAACAGAAACGAAAGCAAACCAAAGCCACATTACTCTGCTTCACCATATTTTGGAGGTACCACAAAACTGTTAAATAATTCTTGCTTGTATTATTCTCAGATATTCTTTCCTCAGAAACTAAGAGGCTTTGACCTCAATATTACCCCACTATAGGTATCTGGAGGCTGAGCCTTTGTGCCTGAGATGTAAGGAAAACTTTTCCAGCACTCTCTGTGCAGATGGGATTAGAGCCATATGCAGTTATGTTTAGGGAGTTAACACTAGGTTTCCTTTCTCAAGTTCACCTTAACACGTCTGTTTGCTGTTTTCTTCCTCCTCTCCAACAGCTCTCTTGTGTTGACCTGTCTCTCAAATGAAACTAATTTTAGTGGTATGAGAACAAAGCCTCAGATCATCTTTTGCACTGTGGCAGCACACAGGATGTAAGCCTAAGCAGTTACAAGAGCCTCTTGCTTTCTACCTTCCTATGGCTGCTAACATGAGAAAAAGAATGAAGGAGACTAAATTCAACCCTGTGCTTATAAGAATGAAAACAGAAGTATTATTTGTTCAGTCTTGATGTTGTCCAGCTGAAAAACATTCATCCTCTGACTGACTGGGCAAGGTAACCGTTTTTCACTTCAATTTTAGGATGTTGAAACAAACCACATGGATCTGCTGCAGCTTCCCACAGATCTTGACTTTGTTTCCAAGGCAGCAGGGTAGGACATCATTCTTTGCTTTTGTCACATAGGAATTGCCAACATCTTCAAATGACTCAGCTTCTTGTTGGCTTGAGTGGTAGTGTAATGAAGTCACAGCAGTTCTCTTGTGTGGGAAAGAGAGGTTTCAGTCTAACACCAAATAGTATTAACATTTATAAATCAACCAGGTTAAGACTTTTTAGGTGGAGCTCAGAGTAATGGGGAGACCCCAGGAGTGGATAGGAAAAAAATAGATATCTCTTTCTGCAGACTTTCCCCCATGTACCTGAAAGCCTTCTGAGTCTAACTCCAGCTCTTTCTGTGTAGCTCAGGAGAATCACACAGAGATTTGTTAAATTACATTAATCAGAATCCACACTGACAGCACCAGGATTTACATTTTTTAATCCTGTTATGAATCCGTAGAAACTTTGCAGTGGTTTACTTTTCCTCATAAATAGAAGCAGGGCTAAATTTTAAATTTGAAGGTGAACTGACATTTGTTAATAATTTTGTAAAGTATTTGCTAAATAATTTTGCAAAGATGTGTTGTTGTTTTTTATTGTGTAACCCAACAGAAAACTTGTGCAGGTTATCTGTGCAGAATTCAAGTTGCATGTTGTTTTAAAACAAGAATTTCATTTTGTCCTAATAGATATACTTCTGTTACCTGAAACTAAATCTCACTGCTCAATGATGTAAATGTGCTGAGTTGTTTTTTTATAAAGCAATTGCCCTCTAGTGCCCTCTCAGACTTAGGAAATTGATTTTTCTAATCAACCTGTGGAGAACTGTTCACAATGCAAATCCTCAAGGGGCTTTTCCAATGCTGCTCACATCCGGATGCCCTGGGAAACACCACAGCAAGTTTTGCTGATTCAGGTATTTTTTGGCTGGCCCAAAGAGGAGGTAGAACTCTAGAAGGTGTTGGTAGAGCAGTGTAACACCTTTGGGTCTCCTCATCAGCTAAATGAACTCTGAGAAGAGATACAAGTTTGGAATATAAATAGCTTAAAGAGAAAATGCAAGGAGGGCAAAGAGGCAGCTAAGTAAGGACAACAAGGGAGATATGCATATGTTGTCTATGAATAAAAATAGGCTGGAAATTTTGGAGAAGTTTTTTGAATACTAGAACAGTAAGGTTCTTCCACAGTCTGTCCAGAGAGGTAGTGAGGGCCAAAGCATAGAATAAGGCTTTGAGCACATAGAAAAGGATGTGTACAGAGGAGAACTACCTGCAAAAGCAGGGTCTGGGTTGGACACTTAATTCTACTTTCATTTGTGGAGATGCTACTGTTTTATAATAATCTTTTAACTTCATGGAAACAAAAGTCTCCCCCCTTCAACCTACTGTCCCTTTTGTGGCTGTTCTAGAATCCACTTGGACGTTATGCAGGCTGAGGCAAGTGCCAACGTGAGGAAACTGTTGGAAATAGAGAAGCGTTTATTTTTGTCCACAGACGATTTAAAAATACAACATGCAAAATCTGTTCAAGTAGGTAATGTGGGTGTGACACACTGCTAAACCCTTTAAATCTCTTCTCAAAGGCACTGTAATTCAGATTGCAAATGGATAGAGAGCTCTGTGAGAAAGAGCTCATAGCTACCCATTACCTGGGCTCTACTGGAAGGAGCAGCCCAGATTTTCCTCCACGTCTATAATGTGGTATCATGACAAGGAGACAGTGAGGACAAGGCAGCTTTGTGTGTGGGCAAAAGAAAGGAAGGCCTTACATATGAAAGGGAGCATGCAACTATAAATGTGGAAAGTGCAGTACAGAAACATGTTTTGCCTCAGTGTTCTTTGGGGAAAAAAAAAAGAACAGATTTATGCACCATTTTTTCTTTTTTTGGCACATATTTCCAAACATCCTAGCTTTTCTTGTTCTTAAAGCAAGGTCACTGAACTAAAGCTAAAAGGTAGAAATCCTGGTTCTGTATGTCCTCTGATCAGTGATGCCAGGTTGTGCCAAATCTCCCTGTGGTTTCATGGTGAAAGTGGCAGCATTCAATGAGCTGCTTTGGGCCAAATGAAGCCAGGAGAGATGCAGATGATTCAGGTAGGAAGAAAATATCACACTTTGTGAACCAATCTTACTTGTCAGCTTTTTACAAAGTGACTGCTCTGTGTTAACTGGTTTGAGTCTTCTGGGCAGCTCAGGATGTGCTGCTGCTTAACATACATAACTTGTATTGCAAACTGTGTCTCAGGGCAGTCTTGATGCTTCAAAGGAGCTGCAGCAGGAGTTTTCTATCATTGAAAAGAAGAAGGAAGAACTGGCTGATTACCTTTGTGAAGACCGGAAAAAATTGTCCTTGGAAGATGTGTTTAGCACAATGAAAACCTTCAGAGAGCTCTTCCTCAAGGCCTTACAGGTGCTTTGCATTTGTGACTGTTTAGAAATAGATTCTTTTTCCTTCTACTTCAAGATGGGCTACTTAAACCCTGGCTGCAGAAGTAAATGAAATGGACTGTTTATTTGCTTGCAACTGGCAGCAAGAATTGAGCATGTGGGCGAATATAAAATGGGAGGGTTTATTTTCTTTTTGCTATGGAGAACAAAGAAGCCTCCAAATTGTTATTCCCACTGTAAAATTATTAAACAGGCCTCCATGCAGCAGGAGCTCAGTGGAATGTGAAGGAAGGAGCAACCTGACATGATCTTATAGGATTTGCAATGCACAAGGAGTAAATTTGCCAATAGGCCAACTGTAATTGGAAGATATGCTTACATATAGGTATTTCATGCTAGTAGTTAAAAAGAATATGGGGTTTATCCCCTATAAAACTATGAATCTCCCAAGAGATTATATTTGGCACTTTATAAATTTATAAGACTTCACTCCTTGCAATAAAGAGTAAGAAAAGAGCAACAATTGAGTAGAGCATCTTTCAGTTAGTAAGCCTCTGCTTTGCATAACCTTACTGCATACTTCATACCCAAATTAATGTCCTTCCTCTAGGGTTTTCTTAATGCCAGGTGATAGTGGTTTCACATTTATGTACTTTAACAGCAACAATCACCCCCTCTTGTGCTGGCTCCAGAAGAATTCCAGGCTAGATTTGCCTTCCATATTACAATATTCCATCCACATTACAAGAATACAGACAACTAGGGCAACAGAGGCTGAAGGACTGCTTTAGGGCAGACCATAGTCTCAGATGGAAACAAAGGAGCTTTTGAGGAAGTGTTAGAAGATTAAAGATGAAGAATATATCCTGTAATATTCCCACTACCTGGTGCTCCTGTGAGGCACTGAGCTTCAGTATTGCAAGCTGGAGTTACCCAGGTTCCACATGCTTCATCTCTTTGCAGTGCCATCTCTCTTAAGCTTTAAGGCTAAGGTGTAGCATTTTATTTTGAGATGAGTCTTCTGTGTAAAACAGGCCTCTAAGCACTACCAAAATGTCTAGTGCTATCTTTCCATTCTCAAATTAAATAAGAAGGAAAACAATTTTGATAAAAATTGATCCTTCACAGCTCCTAAGCTTTCCTAATCCTTCTCCATTCCCTGAGGTTTATTTCTGGTCTCTTATGCTTCACATAAAAAAAAACCTGAGCTACACAAATGAAATTATCAAAGTAAGAATCTGCCTCCTTTGTCTCCATCTACTTGAAGAGGTGGAAGAAAAAAAAACCACCACAACTAAAAAGTATCTTTTCAAAAACCCAAATGATGCCCAAAACTGACACAGTGAAAAGGAGCTAGTTTGTCACCCAGGGTTGATGACTCTTTCACCAGTTCTCAAAAACTAAAAGGAGCAGATGGCAGGAGGAAGGAGATGGGGTGAAAATAGCTTCCCAGCTCAAAGATAAAAACCCCAGCACTGAGCTGTAAAATTGCAGAGAAAAGAAACACTGTGTGATTATAGGGAATTGGGAGAAACGTTTGATTTCCCTTAGCACTTGCTGCTGTTCAAGGAAGGGAGCTCCCAACAAAGAGGCTATCTAATCTCAGGAAAAGGAGGAAAAAATGGTAAATGGAAACTGCTCTAGGAAGTACTCAGTTGATGACAGAGGTTAGACAGACAGCTCTGCCCAGGGATTGTTCCTCTGAATGCTCCCCTAGGATAGCTGAGCTGCAGCAGCTGTTCCTCAGGAGGGTGCATATGGTGTTGGAACAGGATGTGCTTTAGATAGCATGGGGATAAACAGTTGGCATGGAGCATCTTTTGATTCAAAGATCAAGCAAGTATCTAGCATCCCATAAAGTGTAAATCCAATGTGACACCCTTCTTTCATTTAATCTAATACATAATCTACCATCAGTACTCCAGGAGATGGAGAAGGGATTGTGAATATTCATTCTTACACCTTGCTACCACTTTACCTTGCTGGGCTTTCTTGTTCTTGAAGGAAATGTTAATAATGTGTTGGTATCAAATCATTATGTGCTTTGGTGGTGATGGGTTTATTATTATTTTTTTTTTATTTCTCCAAATAATTCAGTTTAGACCTGTTCAATCTGTAAATTTATTGCTGATGTGTTTTGGTTTGTTCTCAGTACTGTGTGTTTGCTGCTAAAGTAGCAGGACAATGTATTCCTGAACTCCCCCCCTTTGTTTTTTGTGCCATGTTACATAGAGACTTTCTCCCAGGGCCTGTGGATCTGCAAGTCTCTCAACAGCCATAATATCTCAAAGACATTATGCTAAGACACAGCAAGAATTGATTAGGCAGGCACAGAGGAGCTATACAGTGATGAAAGAGTTTTAGCCTCTCCTGGTAGGAATCCCTGAATACAGACACTATAAAATCAAGGTTGCTATGGGAGGGGGAGGAATAAATCTCTAGAATGCTAATTAAGTTAAACTAATGTTCTCTTTTGTGGACAAAGGGACTAATGAAGAATCATGCATTTCAGTCCATAGTCAATCTTTCAGCTAAAGCTAATGAAATAGTTTACTGGTAACATCATCCCATGGAGAAGCCAAAGGGATTGACCAAGAAGCTGTGTTCTGCTCTTTACCCTCCAACTCCAGCAGTGGACTTGGAAGTGTGCATGGGGCATATTCAGAATAGCTCTTCATTGCAAACTGAGAGTTTCTTAACCAGCTTTTCCTTCAGTAACACTTCTTATAAATATATATATATATATGTTTGTCATTCTCTCTGAATCCAGGAAAACCATGAAAGGAAGAAGCAAGTTGCAAAGTGTGAGAAAAGGAAGCAGCAGCTTAAAGGAGAAGATGCAAAGAGGCTAAAGGGAGAGCATAAAAAGAGCAGTGCACTCAACAAAAAGTAGTTCAGCTTTTATTAGCCAGTCTTTTGTTCATTATGGGAAATTCTCTGTTTAACTGTGGCTGATCTAATACAATGAGATTGATTTAGCCATGGATCATGTAGTTGTCAAGCAGATAGTACACAAAGACATCAGTTTCCAAGTGCCTGTGAATGCTTGGAATAAATCATGATAGGGATGTTGCAAAAAACATCACTCACAAAGAGCAAGTTATTACCAATTTGCTTCAAGGTGAGTGATATCCTGCTACTGTTCTGGATAGTTGTTGGAAGGAATTGAATTACTTATCTCCAGAAATATATATTTAAAATACATAAAGTTCATTGAAAACTGACCAAAACAAAGTTTTCAATTTTGTCTTAACAAGCTATACTTCAAATATATTTTATATACTTTCTAATCGTAGCATACTTCATGCAAAGCTGCAGATTAAAATTAACTTTTCTCTGTACAGTAAAAGAAAAGTAAATTAGTGTATGGTAACATCCAATTACAAAGTGACATTCAGCAGCTCTAAGTATTAAATGTGAAGAGAAGGAGCACCAGACCAGAAGAACCTTGTGCACTTCCAACAGGAACTTTAGATGAAACTCTCATTGTTTTTGGTCCTCTATGAGAATGTGGATTTAATTCTTGTGGTATAAACTTAAACTTGAGAGAGCATTTAGACTGTGCATTTTTTAGACTGTGTGGGTTTTTTAAGTCCTTTGAACATGTTTACATTAGGTTTATTTTCCATGATTGAGAAGGGATTAAGCAACTATCCTGCTTTATTTTCTTAAGCTTCTCTTACAGCAGCTCCCACTACTGAGCATTTCAGTTCTTCAGGAGAATTGTATCAGATACTTGCAAAGATCAATTCCATGTGTAATTTCAAAAGAAATAACATATAGAACTTTCTTTAGCTAACCAAGTAGAAAAATGAGCTGCTTCTACTGCAAGTTTGGGGACACAGCTGATGACCAGAGTAAGCAACAGAAAAAAAAAAACCACTTAAGAATAAAAAGTGAAAATGTGCAGTAAAATATCTGGTGAGAATTTATGTATGCAGCTCTAATACTGCAACTGCAACCAAAAATGAAATGCTGTTATAAAGCTGAAGAGCAACTAAACATCAATGAACAGTACAGGAGTTCCACAGCATAAGTGCCATTGTTACACATAGAAACCAACTGCAAAAAGCAGATACCCCCAGCCCAATTTCTTATTTAACATCAAGAACAAGAGCTTTCTCTGGAAAAATTCTTATTGTCTCTACTTACACAGAACTTACTCATGTGGTTGCAAGTAATGGACTGATAGATGATAAAATGTTATCAGTGTAAATTGATCTTGCAACTGTAAAAGCATTAAATCTTCAAGAGCTGGAGAAATAAGCAAATATTCTGCTGCTCAAAGTTTATTGCTTACTGGGTTCCTGATTTATTTCTTGGATTTGTTTTTTTTAATGTAATAAGGGCTTAAAAACTGTATTAAGGACAAGTCCAACTTTCAGTGCAGAGTTTACTTACAACTTCACTGTACTCTAGTGTGTATTTGTACTCCAGGATGTATTTCACTTTTGTATATGTTCATTTTAGTAAACAGAGTTAAACAAATGTACCTGAATGTGTGAGGCTTATTAGTTGTGGTTTTAAATCACATACTAGCAAATAAGATTCCAAGCAAGTGGTTTTCCTGTGCTGATAGTGAATACTCTCATGGGGGTTTTACTTTATTGATTTTTAAGTGCAACTGCAAGGATAGACTATCTGGATCTTAATCTCCTACATAAGATGGTGAACAAATGAGAAAAGTCTTCTTAATTGCATCTGGTAATATGAAACTGTTAAGCAGTTGAATTAATTCCACATGAATTCTAGAAAACTGGAAAAATACTTTACAAAAAAAAAGCCTGACCTTGTGCTCTGGAGTTTGTCATAGTTCTTTTGCTGGGAGCTCAGCAGGCTTCAGGCCATGTTTTCACAGCTATACAGGAGCATAACCATTCTGCAATGCTCCTTTAATGTCTTTTTTCAAATACAAATAGCTCTGCAGAATCTGCAACTCCTTCTATTGGCTGCAGGCATGACTCAAATTGAGCTCATTTCCTGAAAATGTGGCTTTAAATCTTTCCATAGATTTTATGTGATTTTATTTCACAGAATCACAGAATCGATTGGGCTGGAAAGACCTCCAAGATCATCAAGTCCAACCCTCTGGACTCCAGATGGACTCCAGGGATTGTCAGACTGTGCCTGAGCTTTTGAAGTGTTGCTCAAGTGTTTGACCTGGACATCTAAACAGATGGGTATGTATTTTTTGAGGGTTTGGGTCAAAGTCTTCAGGAAAGACCTACAAGCATTGGAATTTACCAAGTTAGTAAAGCTGGTCCAACTCAAAGCAGTTTATGCTGAATAATTTTTTACTAATCTCATCTCAAAAAGTGCCCAAGGACATGGAAATCCTGCAGCCTGGACAAACTGCTGCAGTGCTAAGATGCTGCTAAAATGCTGCTGTGCTAAAGTGCCATCCTTAGAATTAGTGTTGGAGCAGAACTGTTCATATTCACAGCTTCTGTTTGAAGCTTAAAAAAGCTTTCTATGCCTTCCAAGCTGGTCCACATTTATGAGATCAGTTGTTTTAGCCTAATAAAAGATGTAAATTCCTTTAACTTTATGCTGTCTACTACAGAGAGGACAAGATACCACTCTGGTTTAATTTGCAGCACCCTTTTACATATTTGGAGGCTGTTATCATGTCACCCCTGATCTTTTCCTTCCTAGACTAAACAACCCCAGCCCTTTCAGTTTTTCATTCCAGGGCTTTTATGTTTTTTTTCTTCCTAGGGTTTTTCAAATGTATGTTCATGTACTTGTGGCACTCTTCCAGATTTCCTTCAAGTGGATCTCATCTTCCTTGCATTGCAGTACTGCATTTCCAGTTGGGCACTTGAGCAGGGCTGGAGACACTGAAAAGACATTTTCCTGCATTTCACAGGTTGTTTTTCCATCTCAGCTTGGTGTTTGACTTCATTTGCAACAATCTAACATTTTGACTCTTTTTCAGAGAAACATCCTTGTCTCCAGAGTGATTCTTGTTACTTCCAGCTTTGTGTCATCTGCAGAGTCAATAAATGCACTCTACTGCATGCTCCAAGTCTTCCATGGAAACAGCAAAAAATTGGAACCAGAAGCAGAGTTTTTACAATTTGATGTGCAATTTGTCCAAATAAATCATTCTTTACTACTCCCTGACTATACTTCTTCATGTGCTTTTGCACAAATTTACTGTGAAGAAACAAGTATTTGGTAAAAATATAG
This sequence comes from Bucco capensis, assembly GCA_013396975.1. NCBI lineage: Eukaryota > Metazoa > Chordata > Aves > Piciformes > Bucconidae > Bucco > Bucco capensis. Next base: position 38,232 of record VWZO01013339.1, on the reverse strand, counting down.
TTCTGGAAAGAAACCATGCAGTTTCAGTTAGTTTATTCTGCAGTAAATCTCAAGTGCACTGCTTTAATCATGTGGGCATGTATTGCTCTATTTAAAGTCAAACATTTGCTTTTAACTATGCAAAATCTACCACGAAGGGTTTTTTTCCCCATCTCACACATCAAAATGGATTTAAATATATTGATTTCAGTGGCCTTGGGTTTGTTTTTAAATTGATCTAAGAATAATAATAAATCATGTCAAGTAATGAGCTGCTTCCTATTATTTCTATGCTGAATTACCTGGTTTGAACTTCTATAAAGAGAAGTGTTCCCCTGGTAGCTTAGTTTACTTGAAAAGCATTCAGTAATATTTGCATATAAAACATTTTAAAGAAATAGAAAGTTGTACATTGTTGGCACTGGAAAGAAAATGGAACTGGAGTTTCTGACCATCTCAGAATGACAATGGATCTGATTAGAGAGATGAAGAGAACATAAAAACCAAAACCCCAAACCTCTTGATGAAATATCAACATCTTGATACCTTCTAAAGTATCAAGAGCAGAGAAACTCTATACCAAGAGCAGAAAAGCTGCATCTTTCTTTGCACAAAAAAACCCCAACAAACCAAACAAGCAGACATTTCCACCAAGCCAATTCTTTTGAAGATTATTAACATAACCAAGTTTAAACCAAACCAAACAAACCACAGCAATAATGTTACTCCTACACTAATATGTGTAGAGAGAGAAAAACCAAACCAAACCAAAAAAACCAAACACAAAACCAAACATGCAGTAATGGCAATCTGAAATGCCATAAAAATGAAATGTAGCTGCACACAGCTTCTCCTGCAGATGAACAGCACCAGGAGTATGTATTTCTTGCAGTAAAAGCTATTTTATAGGTTAGCTGTGTGGGGCTGACTTGCAAGCTGACAGTTTGAGGAGAACCTGTGTGTGTGTGTGTGTGAAGGAACTACATTTTGCTCTCCTTGGTGCTCATGATTTCAGGTTGAAAAAACAACTGTAAACTTAATGCTTGACATATTCTACAGTGAGATGACATGATTTTTATTATTTAATGGAAATATTTATTGTTGTTGTTATTAAGCAGCAAAAAAAAAAAAGTCTGAAAGATTTGATGAAACAATAAGGAAACCTTTAGAGAAATTCTGGAAGAATTCATCATATGCATGAAACTTGACAAGTCCAGGAATGTCTTAGGTGACATATTTCCAGCTGGAAGGAAAAGACATTAATTCCCATGTAGAGGGCAGTAGGGAACTTGATGCAGAGCACAGTGTACAGTTGTAGCTGCCCATATTCAAGAAACATGAATCAGATTGAGAGAGGGTGCTGCACAGGCAGATGATAATGACCAGAACATTGAGAGCTCTAAAGGAAAAGAGTAAAAAAATCTTATATTTTTCTGCTGAGCAAAACAAAGCCAGAGACTGGATGTATTTCTTGCTATAAACATTTACACAGAAAAGGGAAGACGAAGTAGTGTTTAAACTAAATGGCAACATCAGAACAGAACATACAGATAGAAATTAGCAGAAGTTTCTGACCAGAACAGCTACAGAACAGTTACTCAGTAGGAACAGCAAGATGGTGTATGATTTAGTTGACTGCAATAGCAGGGGAAATTAGGCACAAACATCAGGAGTTACCTTGCAGATTTCTCTTCCATATTTATCACCTTCACCAATAAATGATAAATACTTAGCTGGAGCACAGAGTGTTAATTCTTACCTATCTCCTTTTCCTAAAGGAAATATTGCACAGGCTAGAGATGAAGTACAGCAAGCATCTGCTCTGTTTGCTGCCATGAATGCTCCACCAAGGTGCTGGAGTCTGGAATACATTCTGTACTATTTCTATACACACATATACATAAACACACACATGTATGTGTATATGCATAGGTAGATGCTTGAGTATATGCATATACACACACCTACAGAGCACCCCATGCACATTTGAAATGGGCTCTATATGCTGCTCTGTTTTCATTTCTCAGAAGTTCATTCAAGTATTTCAGTACTTTCTGTGCATCCTTACACCAGAGTAACAGAGTGTGTGAGTACTCTTCTGCATTTTGACCACTGCATACACAACATGTTTGTGTGATCACCTGTAATTCTGTATCATGGCATCTCATCTGAGCCACAGTGTAAGAGATGGCATATATCACTTGAAAATGCAGTATTTCTGTCACTTGCTCTCTTGGTAGGAATCAAACGCACAGGAGGAGTGTAAGAGCATCAGCTAGTGCAGTTCCCCCTGCCTGAAGCTGCAATCTGGTGTGTTCTGCTGGTGTTTTGCTCCTGTGCATTCGTCTGTGTGTGCAGGCACATACACACATACATATGCCTCATACTAACACAACTGCATGTGCTTCAGACTATTCTGTAAGCTCACACTCTTCTAGTTGCTTTTTTTTTAAGAACATGGTGTCACATTCCTGGAGTGAAGGGATGCGTGTTACAGAAAAAGTTAACCCTATCAGAGATCTTGTGTATGAGGAAAGGATTATGGATGCCAGGCACTGTCTGCTTGCCTGTCAAACCAGACAAGTGAGCGTATAAATGTCCCTGTGACACAGCTCCACATGCCTCAGTTGTTTATCTGTCTCCCAGTGACAGTCCTATTTTTTTTCAGGTCAGTGTGCGAGTATATGTGTGGATGTGCATCTTTGCCTTGCCAGAATGGTCTCAGGTGTCTCAGGCCACCAGGATGGGGTATATATGTACCTGTCAATAGGGTTTGTGCCAGTTCAGTAGCAACAGTCATATATATTTCAGGCTAGCGCGCGTGTCTGTCAAACTCAGTGTGCCTGCCCAGATTTCTCTGGCCAGCGGGTGGGTGTTTGTGTCTTACAACCTCTGTGTGCAAGAGAGCCTGTGTGCCTGTCCTCCCTCTGCCTGTTACATATCACAAGGTACTCTGAGTGTACCTCTGCACACGTCAAGCTATTCTTTGTCAGCAGTTGTCTGTGTGTCTGGCAGTGACAGTCCCAAATGCCCCAGAGCAATGTCTGTCTCACGGTGACACAGGCCCAAGTTCCTCAGGCCTCTGTCTGTCTGGCCACGACACAGGCTCACAGCAACGCAGCTCCTATGCCTAACACAAGCTCATGGGCCTAACTCGTTGTGTCACTGTCACACACACCTCAGTACTGCTTGTGTGTCTCACAGTGACAGTCACTCAGGACAACAATATATGTACATACATCCTTGTGGCACAGTCCCACAGGCCTCAGCCCACCATGACTGCCACACACCACAGACCCATGCGTACTGTGCCTCCATCCCACAGACGTGCTGCCCAGACCCATGTCAGCAACACAGCTGCATACTTCACACCCTTGTGTGCATGTGCATTGCAGTGCCCCAGCCCCGTGTGACCCAGCCCAGCGTCTGTCTGTCCGTCCGTCAGCGCCACAGGCTTTGCTGCCTCAGACAAGCGTGTGATACAGGCCCACCTCCCTCTGAAGCGCCCGTCACACGCGTGCCCTGCAGTGTCACAGGCCCGGTACCTAGGATACCGCTGTGTGCGTGCGCAGACTGTGAGTGTGTGTTAGGACACGGCGCGTCTGCGAATGCGTGGACGAGTACGACCACGCGGGGCAGCCGGGGTAGCCGAAGCCGCACGTCAGCGCGCCGCGTGGGGCGGGCGGTCGGCGCCGGTACCGTTAAAGGCCGGCGGCGGCGCAACGTGGGCAGCGCGTAGGGGCTGGGCTCGGTGCGGCGCTGCAGGGGGAAGCGAGGCACACAGCAAGGCGGTGGCTCCAACTCCAGCCTCCTACTCAGCCATCCACGATGTCGGGCACCCGGGCGTCCAACGACCGCAGCAGCCACCCCGGCGGCGGGCTGAAGCGGGCGCGCAGCGAGCCGGGCGGTAACAAAGTGACGGTGGTGCTCGGGGCGCAGTGGGGGGACGAAGGCAAGGGCAAGGTGGTCGACCTGCTGGCTACCGAGTCGGATATTGTTTGCCGGTGCCAGGTGGGTGCAGGGCCGGGCCGGGCTGTCTCTGCTTGCCGCTTCCCCGCCCTGAGTTTCGCGCTCTCCTCGGCCTCCGCTTTAACCCCGCTCCCGTCAGCCTGGCGCTCTCTTTCCTCTGCGGGTCCACTCTCTCTCCCATGTTGTTCTCCTTTTTCTGTCCCCCAGCCCTGTTTCCCAGTTCCTCACTCCTCTCCTACTCTTCGCTCCTTATACCTCCTCCCCGTCCCCTCTCCTGCAGGGAGCGGAGGGACGCAGATGTGCCTCGCTGGGCAGCCATGTGCTCCCCACACGCTGCCCCCCACCCCCCCAAACCCTGTCCGGCTGTGTCTCGAAATGCCACTCGGAAAGAAAAAAGCCCTGAACTATAAATATAAATAGCTGACCCTTCATGATAAGCGACACAAGATCCCGAGGTACCGGCTGCCGAGGGGGGATGGGGGCCGCTGCCTGGGCGGGCCGGGGCGTGCGGCGGTGCTGGGCCCGCTGGCCGCGGAGGCTATCCCGGCCGCGCTCCCGATGTTTCCCGGAGAAAGGTTGTCTTGGAAAGCGAAGCCCCAAGGCCTGGGGTGGGGTTCTTGGCAAGGCTATAACGCTGCCTGTCAGGGGGTTGGTGTCTCCGGGATTGTTGCTTTTTCGGGAAAAGACGTTGTGATGCGTCTTTAAAGAGCAGCTGCTGATAAGCATCAGGAGTTTCCCAAAGTTTTATTGCAGGGTGGGTTTTTTGGTTTGTTTTGGGTTTGTTTGTTTGGGGTTTTTTTGATGGGCAGGTTGTGTTCCCTGTAAGACGCCTGGAAGTTTATTCTAAAAATATTTTAAAATGAAAAAAAACAACAACTTGCGTGAAAGTACAAGATTTAAACAACTTGATGAAAGCAGGAAACATATGTCTTTGTTTATATGGATTTTTGAATTTAATATAATGCAAGGACTCTTACAGTGATCTATTTGCAAAACAAGTTAGACTCAAGGATGATCCCAAATAGTTGTAATAACTTTTAAAAGAACTGTTTTCAGCCATTAACTATCAACATATTAGACCAATACAGCTAATAATCTGTTCAGTTGTGCCTGTAAACTGTGTGACCACACTAATAAGTAGTCAGCTTAGTCCAGCTCAGTTGGTATCTACCATGGAATTTATTCTGCTTTAAGATGCATGATAGCTACTAAACAGTTTCAGATACCCTTGAATCTGAGACAATAAATACAAGGATGTCTGTGTAATTAAGTATATTATGTAAATAATATTGTCATGCAAGTTAAATATTTACAAGTTGGATGAAATATTTTAAATTGGGATATTAAACTCCCAAGAGATTAAATCACCTTGGGGAGAAGCTTCCCTGCATAAGTTAGCTAATGAATATGCATTATCAAGGTTGTAGCTACTTTTCCATCTGTATTTCCCACTTGCTCCTCCTGGTAATGTGTTGCTAGAAATTTAAAGACAGGTCCCATAACTGCTTTGATGAGAAAGTATAATTGAAAAGTTTTATCTGGGGAGGAGCATTTCATATAGGCCCCAGTCAAACGGTGCTTTTATCACGAGTTGGCTGTTATTACTGCAAGAAGTCATATTGCTTCTTTTTAGACCCACTTTTGAGGGATGCCCTGAAGCAGCTTTCCAGAGGGATTTGCTGTCCATCCAGAGAACTAATTTGCAAGCATGACCCCCAGGTGCAGCCTCAGAATACCCATGGAAGGATACAGCTCTCTGTGCGTGAGCGTGCTGTCAGGGTTAGTGTTTTAACATCAGGCTGGATAGCTTAGATGGTTTAATATGCTGCCAGGCACATCTAGATCATCTTTCTGTAGCTTGATGATGAGACTGGGATGGATGGAAGGCAGGTGGACTTGCCTGGACTAGTTGTGGACTTTTTTCAGCGTGTTCACTGATAGACCTGCACATACACTGTATGTATCAGACTACAGTAGGATTACTAATACACTGACTTCATTAAATTGTCTTCAGGATTAGAGTTTAGTGAAGATTATAAAATATTAGAAACTGAAAATATGAGTAATGCTTTTCAGTCGCAAAAATTATACAACTGAAGTGATAAGTGAGGGTTTTTTCATGTGGTTTGCACATTTGGTGATTTTGAGGAAGCTTTTAAAAAAAGATGTCATTTTAATAATTTCATATTAAAATAAATCTATTCTTTTCAATGCCAGTCATACACAGTTAAGTGTATGATTTTTGCTTCTGTTAGGACTCAAATGAGACTGTTAAGGTTTAGTAAAGATATGCACCTATCTAAGCCTGTGAATGGTACTGATGAGTACTGATGTGGTAGTGGTAAGTCATTAACTTGTAATCAGTTTGAGAGGGACTTCAGTAATAATACGTTGATGGAAATGTTGTTCAACAGCCTGGTTTAGTCCTCAGCACAATGAAAGCAGGGAACATAAGAAAAAGAATGTCTGAGAGGGGGTTGTTTGTCTTTTAAAACACTGTCTCAGATAGATTAATTCTTCATCATGGTAGGATACTCTGAGCTGACTGTTTTAAAGGGGTTTCCCCCCCCATTCTGAATAGGGATTTAAATTCAGGGCCAAATTTGAATTTAAAGAGCTTTCTCAAAATAGTAGTTCCCTAATATTTCCGTGAAAGGAAATAATACTTGTTAAACATTTCTCAAGTATTTTTGTGTGTAGATTTAATGAAGTCAGTAACAGCTGGATTGCTACAGAGGAAATGAAACACTATTTCCTGGGATAACAAAGAATGGCAAGAAGGCAAACAGGAATAAGAAGTCTTTCACAGGCATGAGGGAAACATCAAAGTATGTTAAATAAAGAAAAATATGCATTAAAACCCTGGCCTGTTGAATTTTTCTGAGCTTTCAGAATTTAATTTCACATGAATGTGAGAGTCTCAATTTGTTGGTCATGTTGGTTTAGTCTCTCTCAGTAATTAGATAATACCCAGTCTTAAGTCCAAATGAATTACACTACATTCTAGAACTCATTTGTCACAGTAGTGATACTGAAATATGTGACATAATTTAAATATGAAATTTTAGTTCACCTGAAGTAACTGATTTCACTTCACCTGTGTATTTGCAGCAGAGGATGTTTCATTAAGGATGAAAGATCTCTGGATAGTCTCACTGAACAAAATTTTTCACAGGCTGCTTTCATTAAAATACCAGATATGCAGGCACACACACTCATAAACAAGCAGAAAAAGTATTTATAAATAAATTAATAACAATGAGCAGTTTAGGGCTGTTAAAGAACTGAGTAGGCTTGTCTGAGATGGGGTTATTAACGGAGAGCAAAGCTTTTCCTCTAGATTGCTCTTTCAGCAAGCAAAGGCATTCACAAGCAGAATGATAGAGGCTAGGTGTTTCTTTCTTCTTGTGGCCTCCTGGGGCATAGAACTGTCACATTATGCTGTGCAATACTTTTAATCCCTGGTATACGTTCAGGGAAGGGTACAATAAAGGAGTTGTTTCATTTTGATGTTTCTTTCAGGTTTAATGTGTTTGTTTAAAGCTTTTAAGTGATAGAATGTGTCAGATACAGAGAGGGAAGTTCCCTTTTTACCCAAACACTCAGCATGCTGTGGTGGAACAGGAACTCCTAATGTAAGCTTAAGTAATTTGGTTACATACACTAATGAAGAGAGGTTTGGTGCTGTTCAAAACAGAGCTTCAGATTGTGATTTCTTCAGTGGTAGCTCTCATTCCAGCTGTATGTTTCTGACATCACCTCATATGTTGTGTGGCTGCTTTCAAAACCACAGCCTGTGGCTCGGTTTACCTACCTGCACTTTTATTAGAGAATTTCTCAGCTCTAAATAGTCAACTGTCACAACTGCCAAAGTGATGTGCCTCCAGAGGCACTGCTTCAACTACATCTGTTCCCAAAAAGTTGTACATAGAACTACAGTAGTAAGCTCACATTTAACTGAGGACAGCTGATGCTCATACAGGTCTAGTTGTTTCCTTAAAATGAGACTATATAGGGTACACTTGTAATAATAACTTTTCACTGACTCTCTTTACTATACAGTGCTGTATGTGCGTGGATGGACAAGGAAATAGCCTCTTGGGTAGACTACTCATGACATGCTTTCTGTCATTTCAGTGTGTGCTAAGAATGCCTAGGAAATCCTGTTGTAATGCAGAATAAAGAATTCTGCCTTTGCTGATGAAGCTTTCTGTTACAATTTTTTCTTAATAAAACATCTAAAAGCACTGCAGGAAAATGTCCTGTAAACGATTTGATAAAAATGTGAAGGGGGGAAAAAAAAGAATTTCCAGAAGCTCAATGTGAAAGGTACAAAAAACATTGCTAGCTAAATTAGTAGAGCCCCTGTGATAATGGTCATTAGCTGCAGCAGGTTTGAGCTCCATTACTGAATAGATTAGTAAGACAGTTGTGACACAATTGCATGTTTTTCCTTGACTTCATAGTGAAACCAGTGACAATGATTCAGCAGCAGAGACTTGGCCAAGACAGTTTGTCAGCTTTTTCAAGCCTTCATTTGGCACTGCAGTTCCACTGCTGCCCATGCCAGTGCTTGGTGTGTCAGATCTGTGACATTTCTAGCGTCTGCAAGTCTGGAAAGAATCTGCCTGATATTATCAGCATTCCCTTAAGCAATGATGTTGAAGAAACACCACCAAATTGTAACAAGAACAACTGTTCTTGGACTTCTTAGGCCTCTCATGTTAATGTGCATTTATTTTTCACTAAATATGCAATCACTTTTTAAAACACTTTCTCTGTCCAAGTCAGTATGTTTTTAGGTTAAGAATTGCTTTGGTTTTGAAAGGGATCATTCATCTTTTAAGACAGATGGAAAAAAAATTATAGTTGATGTTCATACTGAAGAAAAGCTGAAGAGGTTGAAAGAGGGAACAGAAAAACTTGCTGTTAAGGTCTTTTGTGGTTGAGTAGTTTGCAGTCATTTGGACCAAAGAGATTTAATCAAACCATACACCAAGGATGCTGAGTCCCTCCTTTTGTTAATGTAGTGGATGTTGAGCACTGTTGAGAGATGTTGGAGAAAGGGTGAAGGGATGTGCTCACCACTTAAGACACAAATAACTGTTGTGTATTATTGCCAGTTTACTTAGGTTCTTGCTCTAGCATTTGAATGAATGCAAAGTAAATACCATGCATATTAGAAATGGTACTGTGAGGAATGCAGTGGAATGTACTCTGGGCAAGGGATTGAATAATAAAATCAAATGTGGCAGAAATGCCAAATGAGAAGTTTTTCTCAGTGGTTTAGGTGCAAGACAAAGTGATTCCCTTTGTTCCTCTGTTTTGCTGCTGACCCAGCAGGGCAAAGCAGCCACCCTGTTATTGTGACTGTCCCCATTGATCATGGGCAGCTGGAACTGTTTGCATTGGGCAGCTTTAGGTGATGATCACATGGAGTTGCAGGGGCCTTTGGGCTAGTATTTTTGTGTGTGTGTGTGTATATCATGTTGCTGTCCTCCTTGCAGTGAGATATAACCCTGATATTTAGTATCATTTCTCCCTACAGGTTAAAGTAGTATGTAAAGACTTTAATCTCCTAATGATTTAGTGCTTGGTGATCTTCAGTGAAGAGATTTGATGACCTTGGAGTCATGAGTGAGCAGTGACTGCAGGACTGTTGTTTTTGGCTTCTCTAATGTTTGAGAATGTTGATAATCCCATTTGCATGTACGTGTACATTCATATAGGAATTTTTTTCTACGTAACTTTTTGCAAGATTCCCTGCAATAAAAGCAAAGAGCACAGGAGAGGTTTCATGATATGTGAGTGATTTCCCTAGCTACAATAAAGAGCAACCTTTTCAGAATTGAAACTTTTGTGTAGCAACCTGTCACTCATAAGGCATTTTATCCAATTCTTATTTTTTATTTTGCTTATACATACTTTACATGCTACACTATATCATTTTAGGCTTTAGAACAACATGGTGACATTGCTATTTTAAACTAGCCTCTCATTTGGGCACCAGCGAGATCATCTCAGGACTGTGTGAGAAGGTCAGGTTTAAAGTTTCCAAATCTCCATAAGAAAGCATGCTTAATTTTCAATCCCCTTTATAAAGCCTGATGAATTTATTATCCTCTACAAGCATCAAAAGAAAGCAGCTGAAAATTAAGCTGAAATGGCATCTGTTCTGTTTCATTCCTGTTGTAATTCACTAGCTGTTGTTAAGTTGTTTACAGATATAAGAAAAGATATGTTCATATACTTGGATCGTATTACTTGCCACAGGGGCATAACTACACTTCTTCAAAAGAGGACTAAAAATGAGCAGATGTGCCTAGTGTTTTGTGTTTGGTTTCCTTTGGGATTTTGCTAGCATTAGTCAGAATGCCTTTTCCACTATAGTATTTTCTATCAATATACCTTGAATTTATCTTCTTTACATCTTCTGCTGGAGCTGTGTGTTTTGTTGTAGTGGTCTGTCATAGTAGAGTGTTTTCATGTTGTTTGATTAAACTTTAAATTCAATTGGAGAGAAAATAACTGGAGTTTGAGAGTGTCTAGTTTGCCTGTGCTAAGTGCTGTTAAAAATTCTTAGTTGCATTAGACCTGGTGGGATCCTGTGGATTTTTCTTCCTTCCAGTGAGAAGGGACACAGCAGGAACACACTTGAACCAGGAGCAGGAATCCAACATAGCAGTTCTGTGCAGAATTGTTCTGACTTGAAACTTACTGCAAACATTCTTTGGGAAGAAGAGCAAGGCAAACTAGATTTGGCTGATGATGATTGCTGTCAGCAGACAGATAGTTGAAACTCACTGCAACTCTGTACCACTGTAGCTTGAAAAGTCACTGCTCCCTCAGGCCTCCTTCTGGTCTCTGTATACTTCTGATTATTCCCTAACCCAACTCTTGCCAAGGGCTTGGATTAAAAAAAAATTCATGATCCCCTTCTTGGAACTGAGTTGGGTGCTACTAGATGATAGTTTAACTGGAAAAATGGGCAAGAAAAACTTCCAGTGATGTTCTAAACTCATTTGCAGTGGTGTAAAGCAAGAAAAAATACCATGAAAGGCAGTGAATTTGTTATTATAAGGTTCATATAAAAGTTAGTTATGCTGCTAACACTTACTAGTTACATTTATTCAAGTTAGTTCATGGCAGTTGCTAATGTAAGTTAGAAACAGCCATCATTAATGATATTGTAAAGAGAAAAGAAACACTTTCTGTAACAACATTTCTTTATTTGGAATCATGTATGAAATGCTATAAATGGAAGAAAGTTACTCAATCCAGATAAAACTGAATTATTTTATAGCATGTTTCATAGTATGATGATAGGTATTTAGTCTGCAGATGCTGCTGAATTTCAGAATATGCTTTGCTTTATTGATGCATGGAATTAGTAGAGCTGGGACACTTACAATAAAGAGAGATAAATGGGAATCACAGCACTTGTTCTCAGATGCAGACTTCCCAAACTGCTGGTTTGTATCTGGTTTTCCAATTCATAAATTATCAACTCAGATTATACTGCCAGAGGAGATCATCCTGTAATCTTGTCCAAGTAGCAAGGACACAGTAATCTAGTAGCAGTTGCACCACTGCCCAAAGGAGAGGTAATACAATCTCTCTACTGCTTCATATTCCCATTTATACATACGAGGTTCACCTAAGGTATATCATCCAGTACTGAAACTGTGTTCAGGCACCTCCACATATTTCCTTGCATAGATATTTCTCATCCAAAGTTTGGTCTGCCTTTTTTTTTTGTTTCTGATATATTAATTCTAAACCTGGCTGTGATATTTTATACGCTCACTGCATATACCACTTGGCTGAGGAGCTCAGCCTGCTGCTGGTACACCACTTCAACAATAGTTGTCAGCTGCAGATCTTCAATAACAAGTTACTGATTTCTTCCCCCCCCTTGCATTGAATAACATTGCTAACTGGAAGAAAGTGAGAACCAAACTCTGTGAGACTCATCAGAAACACCTGTTTTNCACTGGACACACTTCATCCTCTACTTAGTTTGAAATTATAATCAAGTGTTAAGGCATTTCCTACATGCTTCAATTTGTCCTATCAATCTAGTTAATCGAGTTCTGGTTTGGATGTTGTGGGGAGCACTGAGCACAGGAAGGAGATGCTAACCAGTGGAAAGCTGCAGAGCATCTGCAATGCTACCTGGCTGACAAGACCAGGCAGAAACACGTGAGCATCAGGACACACTTCATTCCTGTCCAAATGTAGCATAAGACTAGCTGGGTGGAAAGAGTTCCTGCTGCAGGTACTGAACAGCCTCAATGCTGCTCTGAATAGAAATCCTCTTTCTGTCTTAATGTTTTGAATGCAGAGAAGAGAGAGAGGATTTTTAAAACCAATGTGGAACAAAACACTAGCCTTCAAATGGCTGAGTACTTTGGAAGGTGCATTTTTCTTCATTTTTTTAAGTTCTGCTAGAAAGATAAAAGACTATGTATTCTCCTCTGCCAATCTGCTCATAAGAATTAATTCCCTGAAAGGTAGTGTTTATACAAACATACAGTTGTTAACACAAATAAGATGTAATAGCTTCTCAGTTTAGTGTATTGATTCTGGTTTTGTGTTCACCTACTATGAAATAGTAATCAGAACACATCACACGAGTGCAAGAATCCAATATCACAAGGAAATCAGCACATGAAAAGCTTGGAAATGCATTTTCTTTTTAAAATAAACTTAATGTACTGAAAAAAAATTAGTATGTTGTATGAGGTAGATTAAGTTTCTTTAGCTCGTTCTGGCACTGGGTCAGATGTAACTTTGCACTTTATTAGAAGTCTGAAAATAATTAAAAAAAAATACTACGTTTTTGTCTGAGTCCAACTCTAAAATTATTTTTAAAGACTGTTTAAACTCCAAACCTCACCATATAGGATTACTCTGCTCTGACAGGCTTTTTACATTGTTGAATCTAAACCACATTGCTGGATTTGAGAGGGAAGGAGGCATAACCTACAGCACCACAAGGTAATAGAGCATTCCTTAGGCAAAATGTATTTAAATAATGCATATTTAATGCTGTGAATAAAGCCTCAACTTCTGGTGCTTTCAAAGTTCATAACTGATTTGTTAAGAAATGTAGATACTTTCAAAAGGCTGAATACTAATTTTTTGCTGCAGGCTATGAATGACTTTCACTAAAGTTATTTTTTCTTGGCATTTCAGTCAAGCATCTAAGAAAAAAAACTTTAACACCTACCAAATTCTGTTAGAAGCAAGCATTTATCTGCTCTGAAACTTTAATATAGCTAATAAGAAAAACAGCAGTGGTGCCCAGCAGAGGTTCTATGAGCTGAGGCTGGATATTAAATGGAAGTACACTATGCAGAGCTGTGTTTGAAGCAGGGGTCAAGCAGACACACCAAGGTTTTTTGGCCCACTATCCTGAGGGGCCAGAGAGCACTGTAGTTAGGGTTTTTTATTGTTGACACCACGTTTTAATGAAACACCATTTGAGGAAAGGGCAGTGTACCAGGTAGTCCTCTGCACTTTCAATTGTCATGTAATCTTCAGACTAAGCCCACACAAGTTCTGAGGTTCCCCTTGTCATTTGTTAGCCAAAGAAATGGCTATTACAGACCCTCTCAGAACTCAAGTAGAATTAGAAAAGAAGTAGATATCTTTAATATCTGATTTATTGCACTGCCAGTATGCTGTTGGAATACTTATGAAACTGAACATGAGAAATGACCAGATAATAAACAAAGTATCTCATCAGATCAGTATGTTTCACAAGTTTGATCTGTCTATTAGGCAATTTGGTGTTCTGCTACCACTTTAATTTATATTTGTGAAAACATAAGTGAACTGTAAAATACACTTAGAAGACACTTCTTTAAGAAACACAGATCAACGTGAGCAGAGCTGCAGAGCTGTCAACACTAGCTTTAAATTAAGGAAATGCTGTTTTAGAAGGTCTGTCACTGAATTCTTGCTTTATATTATCTCTCCAGAGGAACTGCAAGTGGATTCAGAGATTTGGATGGATCATAGTAGCTGATGGTTTCTGTACATCTCAGACCTCTTAAATATCATGTAAAGGAGTCTCTCACATAATTCATTAGCCTGCTAGTTAGTTCAGTAACTCAGGCACAGTCTGAAAATGCCTTGTGGTCTNCAAGCCTAGCCATACAGTTCAGTAACTTTAACTAAATCCAATTTGCTAAATCAAATGGAATTTGTGCATGCACTAGTTTTCCTGTTACAAGTTCTACTTGGCTCTCCTTTATCAGATTATCTGTTTACCTTGATTGTTGAGCTCACATCTTCCAAAACATGAGACTGACTTACATCAAATTTAAATGCATGTTTCTTATGTTTCCCTCCGTCCCACTGCTTAGACAAACTTATCTTTTTTTCTTTTTTTAATAACCTACAGCTTTTATTTTCTTAATGTTTTTCATCATATATCTACATTTTTGAAAGGAATGTCAGTTGCCCTTTTCCTGCATATTACCTATAAACAAACAGGTAAATGAGGAGTAAATGAAACTCTGAAAGAACAGGAGTTATATTACTGATTTTTTACAAATGACTGTACTTTCTCAGAGTTTTTATAAAAGCATTCCACTCATTCACTCTTCATTACTTTCAAATGACCAGTGACAGTCTGAGAGTTCCTCCCAGTAGATGCTCTCATTCTAGATGCTTCTACATCATTCAAACCTCATACAGATTCCACAAAGCCCCAGTCCTACCTTGACACTATAGTACCATTCTGCTTCATAATCCTACACAGTCCTACTGAAACCCTTTAGCCTCCCAATGGTCCTGGCTCAACTTTCTTTTACAATATTGCAGCATTTCAAGAAGCTATAAGTTGGAGAAAGCAGTGACCTAAGACCTGAATGTATAAATAAAAAATATATGATCTTGTCAAATCATCTGTTGGGAGTGTAGAGTGCTGCTATAAGACCATTAATCTTCAGGTGTTTCTTTCTGTTGCAGGGTGGAAATAATGCAGGCCATACTGTGGTAGTTGATGGGAAAGAATATGATTTTCACCTATTTCCTAGTGGCATCATTAATCCAAAGGCAATTTCTTTTATTGGTAAGACAATGTGGAATTTGCTATATAAAATAATGTTACATGGTGGGTAGCTACAACCATATTTTATAGTAGCAAGCAAAGAAAAACATCTAGGTGACAAATTTGCTGTAGCTTCAGCTGCTGGACTAATATTTCACTGCTGCTTTAACAAGAAGAGTTATTCTGCTTTCAGTGTTGGTTTAGTTTCTGGTATTAGAAAATGGAAAGTAAGAACCCTCTCTATCACATTGCTTACTCTTTATGGTACAAGTTTTGACCTCACTCTGTGCTTGCACACTCATTTTATACCTTCAGGAAAATATATATTATATTATTTGAGGATATAACCCAGCACTAAAGCTAAATAAATAATAGAATTTATCTCAGGCATCTCTTCACTGACTTATCAGAAGTAGGTCCCAAGATACAGAGGCCTGCTTGGAAAGGTTATCATTCAGTGATAACTTCCACATTAGCAGCCATTGAAGGTAATGTAAAGATACTTGATACCAATGGCATTAAAAAAAGTTTGCATTGCTTACTGGACATTAAACTCATAAATGATAGGCAAATTTGAGCCTTTCATTTGTCCAAAATTATGATTCTTTCTGACAGAAAAAATGTATAGAGAATGTGCAAGAAATGAATGAGTTAGAGTTTCAGTTTTGTTCGATTCGATAATTTCCGAATGGATTATAGAAATATATGAAGCATTTTTTTTCCTCTCTGCTAAATATTATCTTGCTTTCCAATTTAGTCTCTTGTCAGTTTGTAAATACTGTAACTGAAGTTATCCTAAATTTAGGCCAGAACAGGCTCTTGCATGTATTTCTGTTGTTCCCAATGAGGAAGCATCAGCTGTTTGCAGCCCACTAATGCTCCATGTCTTGTCAGTAATGCTGTCCTGTCCTGCTTGTGGATTCTATACTGTAGCTCAACAAGCAGGGAAAAAGCATTGCTAGTTTTTTCCAGCACTAGCAGAGCTGAGTTGAAAACAAGGAAGTGAATACTGCAGAAAATTTAAACATTGTAACAAAGGCTTGCCAGTGCTGTAGGGCCACAGACTTCTTGAAGCTTTTAGCAGTAAACAATTGAGGCTGAAGTGATGGTGCAAAGTCCAGCACCACAAACAAAGACAAGAATCCGCTTACCTCAGCTGGCCTGGCAGCAGCTCAGCATTCACACTGAAACAAGCAAACTCTCTTTTCTCTGCTTTTAGCGGGCTTGTGGCTACTTACCCCAAAGAAGGACTTATCCTGAAGGTACTTAAGATCACTTTGTGAGCAATGGGACAAACTTAGTCTTACTTTTTAGTTGCAATTTGAGTCGGCAAGTGTTTACATGCCCTACATCCTGAGTATTTTTATTTCTTGCTTTAAAATAAATCATTTTTATTCCCAAAGGTAATGGAGTGGTTATACATTTACCAGGCCTGTTTGAAGAAGCTGAAAAGAATGAAAAGAAAGGTTTGTATCAAGTAATTTTTAACCTTCCTTTATATTGGCAGCCAGGGTTTTGAGGGTTTTTTTAAGCCTTTGTTTCTGACCATAATCACTGGAGTAACATTCTGGATTTCAAATAATGAGGAAAATGGTATTTAAAATGCTGAGTTGTGGTAATCTTCTGAAAGCTTTTCAAAGCAATCTTGTCATGAGTTTTCAGGGAGTTTTATGGCATTTGATGCTACACAAGATAGAAAATAAAATCCTTAAGTGTGTGGCAAAGCTCCCTTTGACCTCAACACAGGACTGGAAGGCATACTAAGTAAGTTTGTCAGTGACACTGCATTGGGAGGTGCTGTTGTCCCAAGGGAACAGCGTGAAGCTGTGCCAGGGAGGTTTAGCTTAGCTATTAGGGAAAGGCTTTTCACCCACAGGATGGTCAAGTACTGCAATAGGCTCCCCAGGTTACATCATCATAATATTTATAATAATATTTATAATTAAATATGTTACATACATAACAGAATTCCAGAAGCATTTGAACAACACCCTCAGGCACATGGTGTGACTTTTAGGGTTGTCCTGTACATAAACAGGAGTTGGATGCAATGATCCTTGTGGGTCCCTTCCCACTTGGGACATTCTGTGTTTCAAATCGAGATAATTTAACCCAGAGTTTCTGTGTCCCCATTTCTGTGCCCAAGTATAAATTCAGTTGGTTCTGCTTTGAACGAAACGTTGACAGATGACCTTCTAAGGTCCTTTACATCTTAACTTGTTTTATGGTTCTCTCTATATAAATTCTCTTCCTTTCTGAGGGTGTTTAAGTATTTTATTGTATAGCGAGTTAAACATGAATTATTCCTTCAAATAAAAATTGTGTATAAGCCACAGCATTCTGGCATTAGGAAGAATGTGCACACCAAATGAGAAAGCTGAAAAAGTAAAAAAATAAGAACATTTAATGAAACCATTGCTGTTATTTGTTATTCTCTTATGTTTTATCCATTTTGCCCGCAGTTTTCTTATCAAGAAACTGTATAAACTAGAAGAAAGCCATAGAAAAATTAAAAGCAGAACTTAAAAGTTTCACTAATCAGTGCAGCTGAAATCCTACTTTCCTTTATATCTTCTAACAGGTTTAAAAGATTGGGAGAAAAGACTGATTATATCAGATAGAGCACATATAGGTAAGTGATGATTGAAGGAGGAAAAAAACCTCAAATGATTGCATAGCTCATGGTTCTAAACCACAGTATTACTACACAGAACAGCCTATGTATTTCATCTAATAGGGCTTCTTGATGTGTTATGTGCCTGAAGAACAATAATGGAATTGATATTAGCTAAAGAGTGATGTTTTACATGTTTTCACAATGTTTAGTAAATGCTTGCTCTGTTTTTACATGATGAGGCATGTGCATTATCAATGATAAAGCACACATGCACTTTGTGTGCAAATGATAGCTGTCTGTGGCTTAATGTTTTTCTCCTTTGTTCTCGCACTATGTCCATTTGACTTTCCTTTGCAGTGTTTGACTTTCATCAGGCAGTGGATGGGCTCCAGGAAGTGCAACGTCAAGCACAAGAAGGAAAAAAGTAACTATTCAGCACCTTCCTTTCATTAATAATTAGGCAAATTTGAAAAGCAGAAATGCAATATATCTCTAAAGAGCCTGGCTGATGTTACTAATTGTGTGACTGCTCTGTTACTGCTTAGGTTAGTGACCAAGCTTTGAGGTATTACCAGAAAGCAGGGTAGGAATTCTTAGATAGTTGTTTTCCATTTCTCTGCAGCATATAGAGGCATTTGGAAATTTGTATCAAATTCTCAAAACCCATTTCCATTCAAAAGATACTTCCAGTCCAGTTTGATATCAGACTAGTGATGTTCTTCTGGATCAGCTCTGAGGTGTTGGAGCAAATAGGTTCCACATTTGTATTGTATATTCACTTTGTGGAGATACTAGTTTCTATTTTAATTTTAATCTCTTTAGTACAGTATGTAACTATTCATACTTGATTATTCTAGTTTCTGAAAGCACAAAGGCTTATGTGAACACACTCTTTCTATTAGTCTATTCCTTATTTAATCTCATTGGACAATTTCAGCCAGAAGTAGCATACAAATAGAGATCTCAAAATGATTCCTAAAACACATGTCAAATAGGCATGTAGGTAGGCAAACAGTTTCATTTTTATCCTCATCAAGGTAAAAGTGCAGCAGTTTATAGGGACAGAGATGGTATGAATAAGGCAAAGCCATAGATGGCTCACAGAAGTGAACTGGTTGGTGTTTACAACTGTGGGCAGTGCTGCAACTGTGACAATGACCTTTGTTTCCTATTGTTTGTGGTAGGGTATGTAGTAGTACCATAGGATATAGTAGGGTATGTAGTAGTACCATAGGATAGTATAGTAGCCATGATTACTGTATAATAGATGTGCATATATATATATATATATACACATGGTTTCAACTAAGCTTGTCTTAGGCAGACTCAAGGTTTAATGCTTTATTGCATACCATGAATTTTAGGACTATTTATGCAAAGCCACTGAAGCATGGAAGTTGCTCTGTGTTTATTTTTATAGAACTTCAGCTAGTTTTTTTTCTCAGACCTCCTGCTGAGCATGTGATGTATCGAAGAGCATTAACAAAACTACTGTGCAAAAAGCATATCTTTGCATATATTTATACATGTTTGGGGGATTTATTTTTGATTAGTATTGGCACCACAAAGAAGGGCATTGGACCAACATACTCTTCCAAAGCTGCACGAACAGGCCTTCGAATTTGTGACCTCCTTTCTGACTTCGATGAATTCTCTTCAAGGTACAGCTATTTTCATTTATAAATATTGTGTTAGAGTGATATATTTCAGCTGACAGATTTGCATTGAAGGAGATGTTTTTAAATATGTGTCTAAATTTTTTTGTATACATTGTCTAGAAGGAGAATGTCTCTATCTAGTTCTCAGTATACACACTGTTTGCAATATCAACTGAGTTCTTGCCAAAGTCACTGTGAACAGCAACTATTCTTCATAGATATGAGTTAAATATTTTACAGATTTAAAAACCTGGCACAACAATACAAGTCAATGTTTCCCACATTGGAAATAGATACAGAAGGACAATTGAAAAAGCTGAAGGTAAGGATTTAACGCTTGTAATATTTGTTCTGTTTCAGGGAAAGTACAGAAAAAACAATAATACTTATTTTAATTGAAAAAGTAACAATGAAATGTGCTAGAACTACTAATTAAGTAATTTAAATGACAAATGCATATCTTCATTATTGTGAAACCTTTTAATNTAGAACTACTAATTAAGTAATTTAAATGACAAATGCATATCTTCGTTATTGTGAAACCTTTTAATGAGCATAATGATATGTAATAGTGTNCAGCTCACACAGCAATGTGTCCAGGCAGCTCTGCAATGTCTAGTAGCTATGATATGTAATAGTGCTCTCTTATTGTGGGCATTAAAATCAATTTTGTGGATGATTTAACTCTCCTATATTATTTTACTTTTTTGACATAAAGCAAGTGTTGTGTTAAAGTAGCCAAGAGAATGCACAGTGACACTTTAAGTTAGCAGTCTCCAGCTATGACTGATCTATTCTTTAAAAAAAAAGTCCTTTTTAGAAATAAATTCAGAATAGTCACTGGTAAGACATCATCTTTCATGAATATGTAAGAAAATAAGATACTAAAAAAAAAAACCAACTTTCTCAAGTTTTGTACTTACTCAGAGCTGACACCCTACCTTGAAAGAATTTCTTTTTAATATTTGAGTGGTGATTTTTCTTTTCCTTTGAGTTTTCACTCTCCCACTCTGTGTCTAGACTGTAGACACACTGTATCAACATAATGAGGTAGCTATACAACAGCTCTGAATAGAAATGGCATAGAAACTGTGGCATTCTAATGCCCTAAGTCATGTTTTCTTATGTGAATGTTTCAATCCATTGATTTGCTGTCAATAAACCATAAGCTAATGGTTGTATTTTTCAGGTAAAACAGTTATTGAAGCTAGTGTGTTAGGGTTATCTGTATGTTTCAAAAGTGAATATAGTGTTCCCTGCTTCCAGCCATTGTTTGGAGAAGTTGACCTTTCTACTCCATTTTCAGGGATATGCAGAAAAAATCAGACCCATGGTTCGAGATGGTGTGTATTTTATGTATGAAGCTCTTCATGGCTCCCCAAAGAAAATTCTTGTTGAAGGAGCCAATGCAGCATTACTTGATATTGACTTTGGTAAGTTAAATGCTAAACGTAATTTAACTCCTAAGAGAGAGTTTTTATTTTGATTAGTTTTATTTTGGTTTGTGCTTATATCAGCTTTGCAAAGAGCCAGAAAATAAACAAAATAGTCTTTCCTTTAATAAGAACAGGTGTCCCAAAAGTAAAGCACAGTAAGCCAGGGATTGTATCACTAACAAGATTAAGTGCTTAGGGTTTAAATACTAATTTTTGCTAAAGTTCATACCAATGGAGTTGAAATTTTACTCCTGATATTCTTGTCTTTACTTGTAAATGTGTGTGCACATTGCCATACATTCCAGGCACCCACTAGAGTGCTGCTGAGAGAATTCCTCTGCAGTGTAAGTCTAGCTTCTTTCCTTGAGCTCTGCTCTGCTCTATTACTGAAGGTCTAATTAAACCACTTAGGTTTCCATGAACATGAAGTGAAGAACCTCCTAAGACTTAGAAAACTTGCTGCAGATATTCAGAGATACTTTTGTAGAGCCCTGGGAATGTCAGACTGTGACCTTTACACCAGGCTCTCTGTGATGGAGCTTTCTGTGATACACAGGACAGTGAAAAAAGCTTTGCACAGCAACAGCATCCTATAATAATAGATCCAGTGCCTAATGGAAGTAGTATGGAGATACTTTGAAATTTCTCCTGTGGTAATCCTCAGTAAAAGTTGCAAAGCATGAATGCTGAAAAGCTTATGCAGTGGAACAAATAGCACAGACTTGATACCTCCTTAGGTACAAGAAAGTAGCATAAGTTCTTATTGGTCTGTGTGAACTTCTTAGAATCCTAGACTGGTTTGGGTTGGAAGGGACCTCTGGAGCTCATCTAGTCCAACCCTCCTGCAGTGGCCAGGGACATCCCCAACTAGAGCAGCTTGCCCAGAGCTTGCTCAGTAATAATATGCTTATATAAATTGCCAGGATGAGTCAGCTGTTTGAGTGTAAAAGAATCCTTCATTTTGAGGGGTTTTTGTGGAGCTTCAGAAATCTAAGTATTTTCACTACAGGAGAAAGCAATTTGGAGAAGAACAGTCTAATCAGGTCTCCTAAAAGTAAAATGGGGACATCACAGTATTCCAGTATGTCAGGGGTTGGCAGGGCCCTAGAAAGATCATCTAGTGCAACCCCCCTGCCAGAGCAGGAGCACCTAGACCAGCTCACACAGCAATGTGTCCAGGCAGCTCTGCAATGGCTCCAGACAAGGAGACTCCACAGCCTCCTGGGCAGCCTGGGCCAGTGCTCTGGCACCTGCACTGCAAACAAGTTCCTCCTCAGCTTAATACTAAACCTCCTGTGCTCCAACTTGCTCCCATTGCCTCTTGTCCTACCATTGGATGCCATGGAGCAGAGTCTGGCTCTCTCCTCCTCACACTCACCCTTAACATATTTATACGACGTAGTAAGAATAATTTACCCTGCTCTTTGGCTTCTGTTTCGGTTTCACTGAAGCCAAACACACGGGTGAAAAATCTCTTTTTCAACTCCTAAAGGAAAATGAGTGTGTTTGCTAGCATTGCTGAAGCAAGCTTGTGCTGTTATGTTTTTCTGACAGGCACATATCCTTTCGTGACTTCGTCGAACTGCACCGTAGGTGGTGTGTGCACTGGACTTGGTGTTCCTCCCCAGCACATCGGTGATGTGTACGGTGTGGTGAAGGCATATACTACTCGGGTGGGAATTGGAGCCTTCCCCACTGAGCAGATTAATGTAGGTTTAATGTTACAAAATGCCTTATATACATTTGCCAAAAAATAAGTTCAATGGAATGGATTAAGGGTATACCAACAATAAATAAGCGCTGTAATAATAATGTCAAGCAATTGCACTCACAGAGAGGAGAGTTATATTAACTTCAGGTGTTTTTCTTCAGAGAGAGAAGCACCAGTGTGATGATGTTATATTACAGTGACCACAATTGTGTTGGAATGAATGGTGTGAAAACAGATTTCATCATTTTATGTAATATCACTAGATGTATTTCAGTGGTGAGACTTTGTAGACTGGAGCTGTCAGTGCATCATAGGAAAGCTTAAATAACAAGATACAACTTCTGTGCTCAGTAGCCTGTGTTCTTCATGATTTATAGAATAAATGTNGGGCACAGTTATGGCACCAGGGGCCACAGGAGACCACAAGGCATTTTCAGACTGTGCCTGAAATGTGATGTGTGTGTCAGCCAATCGTGCACAAATTGATCAATAAAAAGAAGGGGAGAGTTTCTGATTCTTTTAAACTATCGTATTTTCATTATCAAGAAACTAGAAAGCTCAGGGTATTGATTATGAGCTAGAAACACAGTAATCTCAGTGATTTGAATCTAACTTAAGGATTTGGTCACTAAAATCCATCTCTAAAATCTTAAGTGAACTGGCAGTATCCTTTAGTTTTGTGATTTGTGAGCATAAAGTTTCTTTCTTCTTCATTTTTCATATGGTGCCAGCCCAAAGAGAAGAGCTGGCAGTCTCATACTGTGGTAGCACCAAGGAGTCTGTTAGCCTAGATATTTTAGAAGCATTAATCTTGTCCCAGGCATTTAGAGTCTTGTCCCCAAAAGATCAGATGAAGAAACTAAACACACAATTTTTTTAAAGGGCTGAATTGTCAAGGAAATCTTCTCATCAGATGAAGAGGGAAGATAAGTATCTCCTTGGAACATGAAATAGTCATATTAAATTCATATTTTGGAAATGCTAGTGGTTTAGGTACAGAAAATCTGTGTACAAAGGGCTTTGTTCTTCACTTTAATCCCTTCCTAATAAAACTACCAAAAAGTCTTGGAATTGAACAATTATCTTTTTCTTGCCATTCCTCTATATTTGTTTTATTTGTTTTCCCTGCTCTTCTTCAGTGAAACTCTATCAACCTTGTTTCTGTCATCTTTTAGGAAATTGGAGATCTTCTCCAGTCCCGTGGCCATGAATGGGGAGTCACTACAGGCAGAAAGAGACGCTGTGGCTGGTTAGATCTTGTCAGTTTGAAATATGTTCATATGATCAACGGATTCACTGCGTAAGCATCCCAGATTTTGCGCTACCTTTGGAAGGGATAATTTTGTGCTCCGCACTATAAATATGTAGGTAACATTAATATAAGTCCAGTAAAGTGTTACATTTTAAGCAATAAAACAAATTAACAGTGGGCAACTGAGAACTTTTTAGTGTTAATAACGCTCTCATTCCTTTGACTTTTTATTTTTTTTCAAATCAAGTGATTTTCCAACATGATAGCAGTGGGGTTTTTATTTGTATTTTCCCTTTGCTTACAACAGATGGCCAATGTAGATTAGGAGAACAATGTATCAATTTTCTAACAATTTGCTCTGATGTTCTTGATGCAGTGCTTTCATATTGACTTATCTTAAGATCTAAAAGCCACTGCTTTTGAGCTTTGGTTGACTCCAGTGGATCATATTTGTAGAACCAATTGTGCATCATTTGGAATCACTTCCTCTTTAAGTGAAGTAAGTGGGATGACACAAAGTGTACAGCAACTGGCACAGCTTTCATTCCAGTCCTGACAGGTTCATTTATTTACAAAGATGTAGTCTGATATTGTATTATAAATTCTGCTTTTAATAGGGTGAGATTTTTCTTTGGGACTGAATGACTTGGTTGATTATAATTTAAAAAATATATTATAATTATATTAGATATACTATATATAATATACTTATATATAATATAATATATATTATATATATATAATTATAATATATATTATTATATGATATAATTATAATATAATATTATATATAATATATTATTATATGACATAACTATAATATATTATCATTATAAATCTGTATTTTCAGAAGAGGTTGCAAAAGTTTCATTACAGTTTTGTTCACATAAAGCGTAGACTTATTCATGTATTCAGGAAAACTTGTATGTGTGCAAACTCATGACCTCAGGCATTTTACTATCTTGTAAACTGAGACTTAATGTTGTTTACACTACTGATGTTACAAAGGAACAATCATCTTTGTTCATTAATTCATCAGAAGGGCTTTTTAATAATTTTTTTACTTGGATTTCTATTTTGCTTTCACTTACACAGCTCAAGTTTATGTGGAAATAGTGTTAAGAAGGCATATGGTTCCTTCAGTTTCAATTCTATACAATGACTGCACTTCTATCAACAAAACTGTCATCTGTGGTAACTGTGACAATTAAAAAAAACATAGGGAGATAAAAATTTCAAGAGCAGGTTCTACACTGCATCTTTTCCAAAAGGCCTTTTAATTTAATTATTGCATTCATTGTATACTTAGCATGTATAACATGGATTATTATGCACATAGCTGTCTAAATCCTTAGCTATTCATAGTTTTAATGAGCAAGGTCTGACATACTGTTTCTAGAGACTATGACTAGTTTTAAAATGCAATTTTATTTGGATCAGGGAATGCTGCAGTATCTTCTTGAGGTTCCAGTGTGTTCCTTCACAACATGACAAAGGTTCATTAAACTGAAAACACTGAAAGTCAGGCTTCATACTGAACTCTACATGTGATTTTAGTAGCCAGATTATACTTGTGAAGTCTATTTTAAGTGAGTTACTTAACAACTATAAGACAGACTTATTTATTGTGAAGCTGGAGGACTGACAGAAATAGTCACTAGTAGTGATTTCAAGTGACATGCCATCATACACACTGAAACCAAGTCCAGGAAGTGTCACTTTACATAGTCAGCTTACATTTTCATGCCCTAAACTGAACACTCTGCACCTGTATTAGCAGCCAAGCAATTGAAAATGGGGCTTAGGAACTCAGTTATGTATTCATCCCAGAGGTGTGAATTCAGTTACCAATGTTCATTGTTTAATATCTTTGTGTATTTTTGCTTGCTGGTTGCCCAAGCTGGATTTGTGAATACAAAACTAGGAAGGAATAAAAGACAGGTGGAAGGTATTAAAGAGGAAACTCATCACGTGTGTAACTCTGATGTTTTTCTGTGCAGTTTGGCATTAACAAAACTGGATATTCTTGATGTCTTGGATGAAATTAAAATTGGCATTGCTTACAAACTGGGTGGAAAAAGAATTCCATATCTTCCAGGTATGTTGTTAAATACCTATGTTCATTTTACTCTTTCTTCCTGTTCAGTCACACCTGTTGAGAAAGGCTGTTTGCCTTTTTGTTTCCTGAAAAAATACTACTGTAGTCTTCTGACAACAGAATGCATCCTACAGTTTTTAGAAGAGGAAACTGGATTCCTGGATCCTCTGGAGTCAAAGTTATCTTGCTAAGTATCAGGAATTAATCTAAATTGAGGATGAATTAATGAATGAAGCAATCAGCAGAAATACTCTTTCATGTATCAGATTTTAAATGTTGTTAGAAGAGTTTTGTTGGTCAGGAATCACAGGTGTGTTCTTCTGTGGTGGAGCAGCCAGAATCAAACAAAAAAACCCCACAAACATTGTTCTCCCCCAGCTAATCAGGAGATACTACAGAAGGTGGAAGTAGAGTATGAAACAATGCCTGGGTGGAAGACTGACACAACTGGTGCACGAAAATGGGAGGACCTGCCCCCCAAAGCCCAGAACTACATCCGCTGTGTGGAAAACCATCTTGGAGTGCCAGGTAAATCTTTCTGTATATGTATATGTGAGAATATCACAGCAGACAGGAACAGCTATGTAAAAGTGCTCAGTTTATTAGTCAAGGAGTGCTATAATTTGGACAAGAGGCAATGGAGGTACCTGTGTTTGGACTGATGATGGTAAATGACACCTTGCCAAGAAGCAGCAAAGGGTAGTATGCCACAGGCAGGTTTGTGGTTTTGAGAGAGCTTCAAGCTGCTGCTGACAAGGATTTAACCAGAGAAAAGATAAATGTGTACTGTTCTTGGCAAACTGCTGCCTTCTGTCAGTGAATACTTCGGGATCTCTGCACCATGCTTCAGTGCATAGTTAGCCTAATGTCCTAATCTCTTCCTCTCCCTTCCTGCATTGCATCCCTATTTGAACATAGACCTTCCCCCCCTTCCATACTTGCTCATATAAGGAGATGTGCTGCATCATGGATACAAAATTGTTTAGTACACTTCTACCACCTTGGAAAAATGAGAATCTTAACATGATTAATCTCCAGAGGTTAAACAATTGAGTCTAATTTCTAATTAAGTCTAATTTCTAGAGCTCTAGAAGTGCTAAGAGCTAGATGTGGCATGACTGGTGGGGTTTGGAAGGGAATTTCCACACAAAAAGTTAGCATGTGTGCTTTTGTTTTAATAAAGCATGTCAGAGATCCCATTTGGGGAGTATGGGCCAGTTACAACTGTGGCAATTCCAGTGTTCATGGATCAGGAAGCATCTGATAGCAGAGACTGAAACTTAGTGAGTGGCCCATGTGTGGTCATGGACACAGATGTGGGTGATGGGATATGTGAAGGAAGCTCCCCTTACTTCTCTGGTTCTCAGTGTGAAGGCAGGGTGTCTACTTACAGTCTATTGAGTAGTCTATGAGTAGTAAACACTGCAGTGGAACAGTAAAGGTATGGTATTTGAGGTGGCTTCTCATACTAGGTAACACTTTGAATTGCAGAGTTAACCTTTAACAATATTCTAGCATGTTTGCATCACTTGTCCTCTGGTCCATGTTAAGAAAAGCTCACAGTCAGAGCTCTCTCTTCTGCTCTGCAGGGATTTAGCTAGACATCCTACCCCTCACCAGTGACACTTAAACCTGCAACAAATATGCTTGAGCTTATGTTAGGCCTTCCATCTGCAATGCTTTTTGGTTATGTTTTCCTTGTTTCATGCACTTGTAATGTGGTAAAGCAGCAGAAGTGATTTTTGAAAGCAGAACTTGCTAGCCTCTGTTTTCAGCACAAAGTTGGCCAGTTTGTAGGGAAGTGTGATGCAAGGTCAAAATTACTCTAATTCATTGATTATAATGTTTACTCTTGGTAGTTGTTCTAACAGATGTGTTTTCCTCTCTAGTTAAATGGGTTGGAGTTGGAAAATCAAGAGAGTCGATGATCCAGCTATTTTAAACAAAGGAAGAACTTCAGTGATGAGAAGCACAAATCATCTGTTCCTTACTGCTTCCTCTTTAAATGGAGATGCTATTTAAAGCCAACATGTTTTTCTTGGAATTGAATGGAAATAAAACATTTATTCTGTATTGTAACATTTTATTTATCTTTAGGTTCTCAGTAAATTTAGTGTAAAATCTCCTTGCTGGCCATAATCAAAAAAAAAATATTCTTAACAAAATAAGTAAAAAAGTATTTTTGTAACTACTTGAAAGTGTTTTCATCCATATAGAGTTATTTCTTCTTGCTGAAACCAATATCAAGCCTTTTCCAGTAGTTACTGGGTAACTTTAGAATTGTGAAGCTTGGTTTTGTTCTCCAATTAATGATAGAATGTCTGTGTATCTGGGTTGGCAGTATTAAGGCAGATAGTGTGTGCTTAAATTGGTTGGATCATACAGATTTTCAGTTCCTAAGTTACAGTAATGTTAGGTATTTTTGAGTGCACAAAGCAAAGCACACACACTTACCTGTATGCAATGATATTTTAATAGCCCACTAAAACAAATGGAGAGTAGCTCAAGTATTTTTTTATCACAGAGCCTATCCTAGTGACTGAGATAACACCTGTAGAGGGACTAAACTTGAGAAGGTTGACCTGTCTAAAAATTCTTTCAAAAAGCTTGTGTACTAGCAGACAATCCCTTTGGAGACTGTCAGATGTGCAGTCTATTTTATGCAATAGGGAATGGATGAGTGAAGGTGGAAGGAAAACTCCTCAGGCTACAAAACAAAAGGGGAGAGTGCAGTTGAGACAGCACACTGTTTTCTCAGTGAACCAGAGATGTTTTGTGATTGTAATTTCCAAAGTTTTAGTGTAGTTTTCTGTGGAGGAACTTGTTGCTCAAAGGTACACTCACTTGCACAGCTGCCAGGTTTCCAAGGATAAAGCAATGCATGAGTTAATGGTGACTGCTGCACTACTTACACCTCTCACACATTTTTCACCTACCTTAGAAAAACATAATGCCTATTTATAGAAAGAGATAAGTGACAGACAGGCTTGGGACATGTAAAAGCTGTGGAGAGGTCCCAGAAACTTCAAGGATACACTTGGATTTCTATGTGGATCTTCTGATGTATTAATGGCTATAATTCAAGAGTTCTCAAAAAAAGATGTGCCTCTTGCAAAGCAAAAAATACACTAGAAGCTGAGTTTTTCCCTAACTGTGGAATTTTCAGAGTAAATGTTCCTTTTCTATCTATGTCTCAGAGAGCTCTAACAGTATTTTTGTATCATTCCCAGGGGTTTTAGAAATGGCATCACAACCTCAGTATGATGAAATTCTTTGCATTAGAGACAGGGCAAAAAAAAACAACCTATCTGGACTATCTTGTGCCATACCCATCTCACTCAATATTAAATAATAGTTAATGTTCAAATCCATTTGTGTCAAGAAGCAATTACAAAAGTACTGGTACAAGCATGTAGCAAGCACTAATTTGAACTGTTCATGATGTGTTGCTACTTGCATGCTAGAATTCTTACACTGTGGCTGCAGTGCAGTCTCTTCTTGCCCCAGTTCATCAAATAGCTTTTATGTCTGGGGAAAAAAAAAAAGAGTCCCAAACCATGAATTCTTAATTCAGCTACAATTGACAGCCTGTTTAATCTACGTGCTGCTGGTTTTGCAGTTTCTAAAATGGCAATTAAGAATGCATCTTCACTCCTTTTACATCATTTGTTTTGAGGTCCGTGGGTCAAACCTTGCAGCCCTTGCTCTGACATCAATGGTGAAACTGTCCTTGTCATGTTTATCAGAGTTATAATGAAAGAGCACTGAGATCTCTGACCTTATTTAGAGTTTGCAAAGCACTTCTGAAAGGCCCTTGGTAAGTGCTAATTATTACAAGTGCTGTGAAATGTGCCTCAGAGAATTTAAACATAAAGATCCTTGGAAATACAGTAATTAAGGTTTGGTTATTTTTTTTCACATGCTTTAATCTTGTGACATTTGCTTGCTTGGAGGATCTAGAGCTGTTCCTTTTCTTGACCCCCATCTTCATCAGTGCTTTGTGCTAGCAGGTTGCTACTGTATTAAGCTTTGCTTGATTAATAGGCAAAGCTGATCATGACTAACAAGCCACTCAGTGTGCTGAATAACTGGATTATATGATCAACTCTCTAAGGATTTGATATAGTGGAAAAAAAATAGGTTTTATAGCTTGATTTTCACAGGATTACATTCTCTTTTTCTCTGACCTTTTTATTTTCCATTTAATGTTTTTTCTATTAAGTCTTTGTTAGATCTACATTGCCTGTCCTTGCATTAAAGGATTCATCAAAAACTCCGTGATGTTGTCAGTGGGCATGATGTAATAGGCAATTATTCTGTGCTTACTCTGTTACCATCAAAATATCCTGCATTTCATTGCATTTCATAGCATAAGTTTTCTAAATGAATATTCCTATTGAATTTCATATGCGTTATCATGGAGTTTAAAGTGAATAAGTTCCTGCTTCTATCAAAAAGCTCTTTAATCTACTGAGTGACACAATGCTTAATAGGAACATTTTCTTGTAAATTTGCTTTCATTTTGGCTGTTTCCCTTAGGTATTATTTTGTATTGCTTGGGAATTCATTTTAATAACAATCACTGTGATGGATTTTATTTTCTCTTTCTCCCCCAGCCAAATGCAATAATAATGTCTAAAACTGGGTGATCCATCATCCTGTTATATAGCTGGATGGAAGAATAAGGGTAAATGGCTACCAAAATGACATAGTTTGTGGGAAAGTTTATATTTTTTTAGAAGTAGCAATTACTGATTCACTCATGCACATTAATGTATTGAGCTATTTTCTCACACTTACCTTTTCACTATGGCCTTATAGTCAGCTCTATGCTTCCTAACACATGCAGCATAGGATTTGGAAGCCTTTGTAAGTTTTAATTTGGCTATATGTAGTCTTAGAGTTCTGGCATAAAGCACTTTATACAAGGAAAGAAAATGAAGCATTTCCATAGTAATGTACAAATTATACTTACATCTTATGCAGATTTTTTCAGATGAATTTTGGAGCCACATCTGTTTATTTTGTCCTGAAAGATATATTAAAACCACTTTAAAGTAACAGTGCTTGGTGTCTATTTCTCTCTGTTTTTTCCAACACAATACACTTCATACAAAAACCTGGTTCAGTATTTCATGGATTTTAAAAACTAACTAGCAGCATTACTGAATGAATTTCTATTTTCTTTCATTCTACAGATGATCAGTGTACAAACTGAGCAGGGATCTACCTTTACCACCAGAGATCAGTCATCTTCAGTTAGCTCACCTGAGTGAACAAGGGGTTTATGAAGAAAAAGGAATGTTTTCTAACAGATATAAAAGTGTTCTTGCTGTACCAACTGCCTCAGAATAACTGACGTGAACTCTATACAGCTCTTTCTCAACAGCACTGTGCTAGAAAAGGCAGATAATGGCCCAGAGAAATAATTAGCACCTTTAAAATGTGAGCAGGCTTCAGACAAGCACTGCTAGGGCTTTCAGAAGCCTTTCTAGAAATCACTCCCTTACCTGTTTGGGAAGGAGCCTGGAACAGCAGGTGAGTGACCTATCCAGTAAATGAGGGCAGGATAACACATCATTCAGGGCAATGGCTGAAAGCTATATGAGAACTGCTCTGCTAATTAACTGGTGTTTCTTTGTTTCCTTTGCATCAATTTTATATATATATATATATAATCATGTAGAATGCTCTTTGGTGGCTGAAGCATCTGAAGCAATTTCATCTAACTCCGCATGATACTGGCAATGCCTAAAGTCAAAAAAACAACAACCAACAACAAAACCACCAACCAAAAACCCCAAACCCTGAGGGTGTCTTTGCTGAAATTACCCATGGGGAAAACTCTGGTCCCTCTGTCCTGACTGGTCTGTCTCCTGGAGAGCTATGTCCTATGACTGGGAGGGAAGAAAGAAGACAGAGAGCCTGGTAGAAGTGGTAACAGTGTGACCATCTTGCCTTTGGAGAAATGCAAATAATAAATTACTTTCCTCTACCCTCTTCTAGTAATACTTTACTAGGGGTCAAATTCTAGCCCATTTCTTATTCCTCATGGAATTGGCCCAGCTTCCTTTACAGTAACACTTGATACCCATCAGAGAAGTAGTTGGAAGTGCTGGATGTTCACAATAAGGGTGAACTGACATCACCTTTTTTTAATTAGGCATCAGGCAGAACAGAAAAGCCAACTCCAACCATTTTATCCTGAGAAGAGGTCACTGTGCTATAAGCACTCTATGGTGTGGATTTGATGTTAGTGCTGGTTTCCTTTACCTCTTAACTAGATCCATGCCACGAATGAAAATAACGGTGCCTGAGGCATGGAGCCTGCTCAACTGTCACAGTGCTACATGGGATTGGTGGAATGTGAGGAGTAGCATTGTATGGCATGCTTCAGGGAGGTGGGAAACTGGGTTCTTCCAAATCACAGGTCCATCATAAAGGAGCTTTGGTAAGGAACATCTTTTACTTCCGCATGGGGTTGGCCAAACACTTGCATATTGCTCAAGTTTAAAGTAAAAAATCATCCATATAGATGTCAACCATAGAGTGAGGCACTAAGGAAGCCTAAATAAGGATTCCAAGATTTTGCTTTTTAATTACTCATATACTTCCAGGAAATTAGTTGTGCTAAAGTACCTTCGTGTATTGTTAATATTTGTACAGTTCTGGAGTAGAGACTGTGCATTAAGTATTTGCCTATCAGCCCTAGGACGCTGTAAGAAAAAACAAACAAAAACCAAAGAGGAAAAAAGGTCTTCTGTAAGTACATACGCTTCATAGCTTCCTGTAATATAGAAAATATTGGCCAGCAGCTGCATTTTTCAGTAGCTGGAAACAGCACAAATTTTAACACGGTCTACAAAAATGTCTTTGTCAAGGAAATGTCTTTGTCAGGAATAAAACCCCAAAGCCTCATTGATTTGATTGTTTTCACAGTCTTGAGCTAAGGTACCCTTCCTTTGACAGGCATTAGCTTTCAGAAGTTGAGTACATACAGCAGAGTTTATATTACAGGGCTGTAAATAGTGCCACAGACAACAGTGTTATGTTTCAGTGCTTGATAAGTGGCTGAGCACTTCAGACAGTTTGGGTGGCTGCTGAAATCCTTCAAATACCCTGGGCAGGAGCACTGGAGACACATTTTCTTAAGGACAGCAGAATCCAGTCAGCTCTATGTGGCCTTACACCAGAGGTGTCAGTATCCTTCTTCATCTTCCCCTACGTTACACAAAATTTTTAATGCTAACTGGGCCAAATTCTTCAAATGTATGGAAATGGTGTTTGCCATTGAGGTTTGTGGAAGCCCAGCTGGCCTCTACATGGAGATGATCCCATGCTAGGGGAGCTGGAGTCAGCCTTTGGGGAGTCTGACAAAATAACAAACTCAGAATATCCAGTGTATTATCAGTCAAGGTATTCTTTGCTTCTGAAGAGGAAGCTCCCAGTTGTGAACCTATTGTATTTAGTTATGTTTCCACTGAAATTCTTAAAATAGTGCAGAGCTCTGCCATGAATGGAAACCTGCCCTTTGAGTTTTGAATTCCAGAGTAGCTGACACCAGATGGCAAAGACCTTGATAAGCTGGAGGGCTGGGCAATGGAAAGTTCCTAGAAGCTCAGGAAGAAGTGCAGGGTTCCCTAAATTTCAGGACAGACTGGGGAGCACCTGGCTGAGGAGCAGCTCTGCTGAAAAGGACTTGAGGTTTACAACAGATGCCAGGCTGAATATGAGCCAACAATGCACTTGCATCTTGAATAAAGCAGATGACCTTCTGGGCTATAGCAAGAGGATAATGGCCAGATGAACGGAAGGTATTTCCCATTACACATGGAATACTGGGTCCAGTTCTGGAGCCCTCAATACAGAAAGNTCTAGGATTCTCTGATTCTATGTTGGTAAGTAGTACCACTGATTCATACTAAAGGTACATTGGCATCCATTGTAGTGGCATATTTCCTGTCCTTAGGAAATAGAGAAAAAGAAGAGAAGGAGAACTGGGGAGATGACGTGACATTCTTATTTCAAGAATCTGTCTTGCTACAGGGAAGACTAGCTACAGCCCCATTGTAGACACACGTGTATGTCAGTACTAGTTACAATTTTACTGCTTAGTTAGAATCCTATAGCATCAAAAGTAGGCAATGCTGTTCATATTTTGAACTTTGCATTTTGTACTGAAATTTTCTTCTGCTTCAGTTGTTCCAGTCATTGAGGCATGCCCTTTGGGTGGCTTCATCCTGCTCTACAAATGGCTGTTACCACTGTTGCATGCTTTGTTTTGCACTACAAAGTAGTGCTCCCAGCAGGTAAACTGGCTTCCTTTCAGATGAAACTGAACAAGAGATGCTCTCCAGCAGTGCCCCTGCTATGCTCCAGTTGCTAGTCAGAGTTCAGTCCATGGGACAAAACAGGAGCTGATCAGAAGCAATCCTCCAGCAACAGTGTGGATCTTGGGCCCTGGGCACCAACTCCTTTGCGGATTTGTTCCTGTAGTGCAGCAGTGCTTGCTAATACAGACACAGCTTTTGAACATCAGCCATTCCCTCTCCCTGTATCCAGTTCTTTGTTCATTTTGTACTAAACCCTATCTAAACAGTAATTATTGTTCCCTGTTCTATATCAAATGCTTAATGAAATCTAAATAGATTATATCCATTACATTTTCTTTGGCCATAAAATGATATTATTCAAGCTAGTCAGAGGTCATCTATTTTAAAGTCCATTTTGAATTTTATCCCATTTTGCATTTACATCCATGTTTTCTGTGAGCTTTTCCTTAAAAACATTGCTGAAGTCTTGCAAACTACTGAGTCTAGACTGTTAACCCTCTGGGGTTCAGCATAGTTTTTTCACTGCCTCCTTTTTTAAAGAGCTAGAAAGAATGTCAGGCTACTCTCTTCCATTACTCAGTCAGTTATTCAGTGTCAATATTACAGTTTTAGATTTGCACCAGTTTCAGTGGTGATATATGTCTTTCCTAGCATTTAGGTAGTGATAAAGAACCAGTATTAGAAGCAGAGGCAATGCTGAACAGCTTCACCAACAATCTGGAGATCTTCCAAATCTTGCAGATGGGAAAGACACAAGAAAAGAAATGAAAATATGACTGTGCCACACTAATATCTTCTCTGAAGATCTCATGCAGAAAAAAAAGAAAAAAGATAAAAGAAAAAAAAAGGTGAATGCATATATGTGGCAGGAATATACTGAGCAGAAATATATAGAATAAGCTTATAATGCATTTTCATATACATGAACAAAAAGTCAAGTGGAAGAAATAAAAGATATTAGCTAGCTAAGGCGTCACAAATGTGATAAGACATTTTGTCTATTAGAGATTGATTTACACCATAGTATGTAATTAAAATACCAAAGCTGGTACTGATGGAAGTCTTAAACCTTACGCAAAATGTATTGATAATTTCTGCCCAGGGGATATATAGCAGCAGCACAAAAAAGTCTTACTCTATTAATTGGATGGTAGGCCTAGGACTGAACACTAGTTTTATAGCTTATATCATGCCACTCATGTGAACTGCTCAGCAGAGAGCAAAGAGAATGAGTGCCTTCAAGACTTCCCAGTGTTAACACACTTCAACTGAAAAGACTGTACTAAGAAATTTTCCACATTAGCCCTAGTGATGGTCCTTGTAGCTCTGGCATGTAATCCTGGCAACGCTCAGGGAATCATGTCAACTCTGTGCAGCTTCTGTTTTCTAGACAGAGATCTTTTCTACTGAGGATTGCTAATACAGCCACACATACTTAGAGTAAACACACTTTGTGGGCTGCTGCTGAGGAATCACTCCTTGTTAGATATGGGGCATGCAGGAAGCCAGGCTCTTCACCAGATGTGCTGACATAGTCCTCTTGAGCTGAATGGATGTATCCTGAGTGCACTAAATCAAGCTGCATTCCTTTCATACAACAAAGTAGGCTTTTGTGGCACACCAAGTCATTCCAGCTAAATGGCTGCTTTAAGGAGCGGATGAAGGTGAGCATGTGAGGCTGCCTCGAAGCAAGGATTCATTCCCACAACAAAATAACAAGGCCAAGGCTCGATGTAGCTGCAGTGTGGAGGGAGAGAACCTTTTGTACTGTGCGGGTCTAGTGAATGGGCAGGAGTCCCTGTAGCCTCTCCCAGGAAAAGCCACACTGAATAATGGAGTTGCACCATTTGGATAAAGATTCTTAGGACAACCACCTATAATAAATAAAAAACATTGTTGCCTGCAGAGAAAGAAACAAGAGCACCATGGCACCATGTTAGGTCAGGAATGACAGTTACCACTGTCAGAGCTCAATTTCCTTTTTTCTTGATAAATTAAAAAAAACAACTGTAAAGAGGCAAAATAAAAGGAAATTGTGCGATAGAGATGAAGGCACACAACTGGAAAGGCCAGGAACAAGAACCATGAAAATAAAACTGGAGAAAGCAGCCCCTTTGTAAACCCTGCACATTGCTGTCAGCAGAACAATAACATCTTATAGAATTACTGTCCCTGGAAGTGTTCAGAACATGTGTAGACGTGGTGCTTGGGGATATGGTTTAGTGGTGAGCACGGTAGTGCTGCGTGGATGGTTGGACTCGATAGTCTCAGAGGTCTTTTCCAACCATAATGATTCTGTGATCCTGGCAACAGCAAGAACAATGTATAGTTCTGAGAATGCCCTTAAGTGTAAGTGGGACCTTTGAGTGTTTTGATCTACTGAGCAGACCTGGTGTATCTCATAGCTGGCAGAATAGTAACATGCTATGAAACTCAAACACGCCATGCTAATTTAAGAGTGAGTACTGGCTGTCATGCCAAGGAGGCAGAATCTTGGCTTAACAGCAGCATACTTCAAGAGCCAACCCTTAATCCTGCACATCAGTGGTTTATCAAACTTTTTTTGATGAGCAAACCAACTCATCAAAATGAGGGCATGAACTCTGTTGCTAACAAGTCATAGTAAAATGACATGCACTTGCAAACAGATGATGTCTAAACTGTGTGTAGCCCTTTGATCTGAGTTGCAAGTGTGTTGTCTGTCAAGGCTGACAGGCTACAATATTAAAAGAGAATAAGAGAATAAAGAAAGGAATAAGAAAGGAAAATAAAAAGAGAATAAGAAAGGAAATGGCCATGAGCCATTCTAAGCAGGTTTATTCAAGGAGGTTGGTTTTTCATCTTCGAATCCATATTGCAGAGCACAGAAAGAAGAGTACAGTGGGTCTGAGTGCATGGGATGCGGAGTGTTACTGCAGTCCTACTCCAAACATGTATGTGCAACCTGATACTGTGGACAACTCAACACAGGGTGCATGCTAGCCCACAGCCAACAATATTTTAAAAATATTTTTTTAAAAAATGAACTTTTGCACTTGTGCACATTTTTGTTTGTTCTGCAGCAAGAATCGCTAGAACATTGGCAGCTTAAACGTCAGGAAAAAAGAGGCGAGTCCGAACACAAACGTGCCTCGCGGAAAGGCAGACAAGTCCAAACACACTAACGGGGAACGAGGGTTTATTGCAACAAACTCGAGTTTCAAAGCCTTTATTTTCTTTGCCCCGCGGGATTCTTTACACCAAGGGCCAGACCCGCGGAGGAGACGACTTCCCGCATTCGAGAAGACCGCGGGGCAGCAGCGGGTTGGGCGGTAGCGGGCTGGGTAGCAGGGCTGGCGGACGCCTCAGACAGCCCCAGCANCCTGGCCGGCCGGCCCCGCCGCCACCTGCGCGGTCATTTACTCGCCGGAGCCGGACGGAGAGGCCCGGGACGGCAGTGCGGAACGCCGCTGGAGAGGGCAACTGCTCATCGGCCACGACGGGAAACTGCTGAGGCGCCCGGCAGCCATGGAGAAGGGTGAGTGGCCTGGCCGTGGGCAGAGGATCGCCACCCCCTGGGCTTCTTGGCACACGATGGAGGGGTGTGAGGGAGGGGTGGTGTCCCGCCGTAGTTCATAGAATTGTTTTGGTTAGAAAAGACCTTTAAGATCATCAAGTCCAACCATTAATCTAGCACTAGCAAGTCACCAATGTCCCTCAGCCCCATCCTTACACATGGTCTTTTGAATTCCTCTAGATGTGGTGACTCCACCACTTCCGTGGGCAGCTTGTTCCAATGCTTGACAAACCTTTTGATGAAAAGAATTCCCTGATATATTCTGTATGGTCTCTTTTTAAGGAAAGTATTAGATTTCAGCTTCACTGATGGATTTCGAAACTGTTGCATGTATGATCTGCTTGAGAATTGAGTAATGGTCTTGCCGTTTAGCAAAAAGAACCAACGAAGTTACAAACCCCGAGCCCTGTGCTGGTGCCTGCAAGCGTATTCTGCAAAGTGCTGCCACCTGTAGCTGTAATACTGAGTGGAGATACCACTCTGCAGTACTTAGCACTTCTGCTTTCTCTGTTTTGCTGTAAAGTCGTTGTCGCTTTTCCAAGCGCGCTGATAAAAAGAGGA
>VWZO01013337.1:0-35231 GCA_013396975.1 Bucco capensis | reverse complement strand
CAATGCTCCATGTTGACACCAGTAAAGTCCATGCAATGTTCCAGAACACCACTGAGCTCCCAGTGCTGTGCTCCAGTAAGCTGTGCTTTCACACAGCCCAGTAGGATGTGTGTATTCTCCATCCTGTATCCCAGTTCACAGAAGGAAGAAGAAAGCAGCAGAGATCTCAGCACCAAGGGGCCAAGAAGCCTAGTCTCTCAGCTAGCCTGGTGTCCAGCTGGTCACCTTCTGGTTACAGCAAACAGCACTTACAAAAGAGTTTTTCCTGGGTGTCATTAGGGACAATTGACATCATGGTCCATCAGAAGATTTCCAGAGCTCCTCAGTCCAAGCAGGAGGACATCCCATCTTCTGGAAGGACCTGGCCTTGTCTGAGCATAAGTCTCACAGACCTTTAATGAACATCTTTGGAAAAATGCAAACCAGTAGACCTGCAGAAGGCTCTCCACAGTCTCAGGCACATTCATACTCCTCTGGATCTGGCCCCAGATTACCTTAATATCTTTGCAGCTTGGAAGCTGTGAGAGTAATTGATTCTTCACTTCATTAGTTAAACTGAAAAGGGAATTAAGACATACAGAGTCCAGGACAAACTGGCTGACCAACCACTCCTTTTGCTGAGAACAGGTAAGCTCCTCCACTTGCTCTTTTTGTCAGACATAAATGACTTTGAAAACACGAGGATTTCAAATGGGAAATCAAAACCTCATTACTTTTTAGAATTTCCTGGTGCTAAAATGATTCAACTCTACAGAATTTTGAAAACAGACTCAGCCACAGCAAAATATCTATTTCTCCTTTTTCCTGGAGAACAAACTATTCTCCAGAGAAGAGCCACAAGAGAAGCCACATGGCTGCTTACAGCTAGCTGTTGCTAGCTGTTGCACCTCGTTCACACAGGACCCTTGGAAATGTTGACTTTTAGCTTTGTTCTGTGCTCCAAAACAGTGGTGATAGCACAGATATTCTTCCAGGGTCAAGCCAGTGGGGCATTGCCTTGACCACATCCTGAGCAGACCCTGGAGCAGGGTCCTGGCACCAGGGTTTGAGGTTAGGTAGAGGGAAAGGTGTCCAGAAGGACGTGAAGGAGGGCACTGGGTTTTCCAGGGACATTTTTGGATGGGACTGAGAAACCTGAACTGGGAGCAGGATGTTCCTAGGTGGAGGAAAGAGCAATCATGCTGTGAATTAACATCCCATGCAGAGCAGAAATGTGCTCCTGAAGGGGAGGATATGCAAGGCAGGACAAGTCAGGCAGAAATAGGTCACACAAAGACACAAGTTGTCACCAGGTCCCTCCTCAGTCTCTGCTCTTACCTGCTGCCTGTGAACTTCCCACACTTCCCAGTGTAATTAGTCCCCTGTGATGCCACACATCCTCCATGGAGGAGGGTTCTCCTCCCTTAGCATGTATGTCTGTGTTAGATTCCACACTCAGAGATGAAGCTGACTATCCTCTCTACAGACAGCAGAGAGACAGCTGGACCTCCAAAAAGCAACCTGCCCCTCCAGCACCCGCTGGAAGAGGTGCTGAGAGATGCTCTGGAGGCACCACACGCACAATGATACAGAATCATGAAGGTTGGAAGAGACCTCTAAGCTCATCAGTCCAAGCATCTCCCTATCACCCCCAGGACACTAACCCATGGCCTAAGCACCACAGCTAGATGTTTCTTCAACCCCTGCAGGGATGGTGACTCCAGCACCTCCCATGATACGGAATCATGAAGGTTGGAAGAGACCTCTAAGCTCATCAAGTCCAAGCATCTCCCTATCACCCCCAGGACACTAACCCATGGCCTAAGCACCACAGCTAGATGTTTCTTCAACCCCTGCAGGGATGGTGACTCCAGCACCTCCCTGGGCAGCCTGGGCCAATGCCTAACAACCCTTGCAGGGATGAAATTGCTCCAGCTCTTCTCTGTTGAATGCAACAGGAGAGAAGACAGCTTGGACCCAGATGAGCTTTCAAGGCCCTTTTTCCAGGCAGGGAAGCACACAGCAGCTCAGCTCAGCTCTGGCAGCCCTGGTGGCATGGCCAGGGCAATCTCTGCCAAGAGGCTCCCAGCTCCTCACCACACCAAGCACAGTGACACTCTCCCAGAGCCCTGCTGGCTCCTGGGACTGCCAGGCAGATTGAGCTGTTTGTTTTGCCTTGTCTGTCTCTTTATGCATCCCCAAGTCCCCAGTGACTCTGACAGCAGCTTCCAGCACCGAAGGCATCCTTGTTTTCATATAACTGTTAAATAAAATGTCAGCAGGTGACAACACATGCTTCCTTGGTGCTGTTCTCCAACTTCACCCAGTTAAGGATAGATCAGAGCCTGATGTCACATTTAGATTTGTGAACTAGCTCCATTTTTGGCACTATTTGATACAGACCCACTGCACAACATCACCCAGTGTGCAGTGACAACTGGTCTGTTCCCAGGCTTCATTTTGCACTGGTTA
Organism: Bucco capensis; assembly: GCA_013396975.1. NCBI lineage: Eukaryota > Metazoa > Chordata > Aves > Piciformes > Bucconidae > Bucco > Bucco capensis. Next base: position 32,780 of record VWZO01013337.1, on the reverse strand, counting down.
AATCCATCTCCAATAAACTCTTGCTTGCTGTAGGACAGCATCTATTCAGGTATGCCTTGACTAGCAAGGACAGGTTGGTGGGGCATGGTTAGCTCTCCAGCAGTATTGTCACCTAACAAATCTGGCCCCAGGAAAGCAAGAATAACTGTGTATTGGAGGATTTTAGCACCAGCTTTCTCCAAAGGCTTGTTTTTCCTGTTCACCAAACCCAGACCTATTGTTGGCACAAGTCATCACACCCCTCCCAGTGACATGGTTTAATTTGAGAGCAGTGCAATACAATCTGATCCTTTCTCTTAGATGGTATGATTTCAAAACTGACATTCATATAACCCTTACACAGAACCTGAACTGTTAACTAAGTGCTTCTCCTGTGCTGGGAGCAGGAGGTAGGAACACGCTGTATGACACCCCCAGCATCAGCTGGAGCCCTCTTTGCAGGGTCTTAGCCAAAGCAGCAATGCTGCCCATCAGAGTCCATGTTCTGGGGAGAGCAGACAGAGCTTTTCCTATTGAAGCAACATGTACAAAGCCTATTCCTAGCCTTTGCTCCCCTGAGCTCTCCCTAATGATCTGGAAGATCCCCACAGCCAATGGCTGTCTGCAGGTGGATATTCAACTTACAAATCTTACCTTTGGTAGTTGAAATAAAAAGAAAACCAAATTTCTCTGTGGGGAGTGTTTGAGACCATCCTCTAGCAACCAGCTGGCAGCTGGCACTGCTCATCATGGCTAAATATGAAATGCTTAATACTGGTGGCTATGGCCATGAACTTCACTCCTCTTGTGGTGTGCTCACAGCTCTTCTTTTGTTCCTTCTGCAACACACAAGCTGCTGGACTCCTGCCTGGTGGAAAGTGAACTCCCTGATACTCCCTTTAGCAGCAAGCAGAGACAACTCTTCTCTGCATTTACCATCAGTGCTGTGGCTCAGTGAAGTAGCAATTAGCTGTGTTGTTTTTATCAGCTCTTTAAGCCACCAGGTGAGCACAGCAGGGAGAGGTTTAACCCAGCTATCCCCTTCCTTCATCCTCTCTGGTGCTGATGTGTTTCCAGACAGGTTATTTGCAGAAGAGGAGCTGGCATTTTGGTTTCCTTAGCTCTAACACACCAGCCAGTTTGCTCTGGAGCTCTCTAAAACTTCTTCATGCTCCAGTCACACTTTCTACTCTTTCTCCACAGGTGAAACCCTCAGTGATGCCAACCTCAGTGCACCAGAAATTGTGGTAAAATTCTGGCAAAAACCAGCAGCAAGCAATTGCCTAAATGCCCAGATTCTTCCCAGAGGCATGCTGAAGGTGTACAAAGCCTTCTCTTTCTCCAACAGCCCTTCCCAGGATCCTGTTGATGTAGCACAGACAGAAGAGCATTAATCATCAGCCATTTCTCCCCAAAACTCTTCTCTGCAAGTCATGGGAAATGTCCCCTTGTGACACACTCAGTTCATTAATTTGTGTCTGTATACATGAGAGTAATTGAGTCTTTTTTCCCTGCTATGGTATTTAGCAAGTGTCTTTGCTCTGTTGGTCTATCTGTGTGTTCAGGGCTAAGCAGAGCAGTAAGTTCACCTTTCCCTCTGCTGGAGGACAGCTCTGGACTACACATTTGTATGGATGATACCTCTCACCTTGTCTTACCCCAGACCTATGACCTCTGGGTCCATCATGTGTGCAGTGGCTGCTCACCCTGACCTGCTCACCTGAGCACCACACATCTTCTGGCAGCTCTGACTGGCACTGGCTGGTTTGCTCTCCTTGGTTAACTGAGATTGATGTCTCAAGAAGTTATTGTGGGTCTGAAGTCTGTCCCAACACTGCATCCCAGGTCCCCATCACAGCCTGGCATACATCCAGGACCCATTTACCATCCCAAAAATGGCAGAACTCAGGCTAGGTTAGTCACAAAGTCCTCTCTGCACTCTTCTCCTTTCTGTGCTCTCTGTGACAAACATCTATTTCAGAGGTTCATTATCATGTGAAGTGCAGCTCTTGCAGGAGCCACTGCTGGGGTTTCACAGCCTCCTCTGCTTGAGTTTGCTGAGCATTAAAACCATCACAGTGCTGCAGAGCCAGCTATTGTCAGGAAATAGTGTTACCTCTGGAGTGCCTCCCTTTTGGCTGGCAGACAGAGCAGAGCACTGTTCAACCTTGCCCAGCTGCCCTCTGCCTTTCTGCAGAGCTTCAGCTCTGAGGAGCTGTTGACTTGATTTGCCCATTCAGCATGTTCTTGGCTCCTTTTATTTTGCTGGCACTGTGGCCAAGCTCTGAGGAGGTCATGTTCCTGCTCACACTGATTCGTGCCCTATAGCACAACCCTTCAAGCACCACAATGGCTGCACAGATGCAGAGGTATCCACTCAGGCTACATTGTCCCATCCTGTGTCCCTTCACCATTTCCACAAAGGGAATGAGTGGAGTCAGGCACTTCAGTGACTTCCTTATGAGCAAATATGACAGAAGGAAGCAAATGCTGTACCTAAGACAACTTTGCGTTGCAAGAGAAGAAATCCTGAGGTGGGCTTGGGAGGTCCTGCAGTAGGGAGAGCTGCAAACCTGACATCAGGTTCTGCCTCCTAACCCTCAGTATTTCCATAGCTGTCACTGCTCTCCAACCCCTAGCCCTGCTCTTCTGAGCAGGCAGAGGCTGTGTGCATCCAGCCCGTCAAGCTGTCACCATCTCTGAGTGACAGACCCTTTACAAGCTGCCAGACAGACAGGGCTCAGCACCCTGCTCTGAACGGCTCAGGGCATAGCAGGCAGCAGGGTGAGCTCAGCTTCTACTGGAGTTGAAACCAGGCCAGGAATTCTACATGCAGACCAGCTGCCTTCTTTGCTTGCTGCAGCACACAGCAGAAAGACCCAGGGCTGCAAACTGCCCAGGTTACTGAAATGCTGAGGGGACTTGGACATGTCTCTGATGCAGAGAGGCTGAGAGCCCTGGGGCTGGTTAGGCTGGAGCAGAGCAGCCTGAGGAGAGATGTGAGCAATGCTGAGCAATCCTTCCAGGCTGGGGGTCAGGAGGCTGGGGCCAGGCTGTGTGCTGTGCTGCCCAGGGACAGCACTAGAGGCAATGGGCACAAACTAGCAGCCAGCAAGTTCCAGCTCAACAGCAGCAGCAACTTCTTTGCTTGGAGGGTGCTGGAGCCCTGGCCCAGGCTGCCCAGGGAGCTGCTGGAGTCTCCATGTCTGGAGCTATTCCCAAGCCAGCTGGACACATCCTGTGCAAGCTGCTCTAGGTTCTCCTGCTCTTGCAGGAGGTTGGACAAGATGAGCTCCAGAGGTCCCTTCCAACCACTAACATTCTGTGATTCAGTGAGACTCCCTTGATTTCTGCAGAGAGGACACCTCCACAGGCACATCCAAAGAACTGCTGTCCCAGCAAAACACATGCCTAAAGCCTAAAACTCCTTTTCTTAGCCATCCATCATTTCCACAGCTTCAGGTCAGAAAGATGGCAGTAGCTGGTTCTGCCTCTCCCTTTTACTTCCTTCCTGAGTGTGGGTGCCCTCTGACAGGTCAAGGTGGCTCAGTCAATCGGGCAGTGCTGCACTTTGCTCCAAAGAGAGATTTCAGGGGCAACACCAGCAAATAAGAGTGTGAAAATAAAGCAAAAGTCCTGCTTTGAACATCCTTGAGCTGTTCATCCCTGGAAAGGAAAACAGAACATGAAAAGGAGGTTTGAATCCGAGTCATGGCACCAAATTGTTATAGTCAAAGAGACTGAAATTAAGTTTTATGATTTTATTGAGAAGACAAATTAGCAAGGCAGCACGCTGGGTGAACAGAGGAGCAGCCTGGCAGCATGTCCCCCCCAAAGTTCACAGATTGATATTACTAGCACCCAGCTTTTAGACTATTCGTGGTTTCGTTTCTTCTTCTTTGTTCCCACAGTTCCAATTCTGCTTCTCGACTCTCCTCCGTATTCGTCCCCACATCCCAGCCACTGGCTGCAGGAATCACACACTAGGCTNTGTTCCAGCCCCTGAGCATTCTCGTGGCCTCCTCTGCACCTGCTCCATCAGCTCCATGGCCTTTCTGTGTTGAGGGCTCCAGAGCTGGACACAGTATTCCAGAGGAGTTGTCAGCAGAGCAGAGGGCTCAGGGCAGCTCTGCACGGTCACCTCTACACCATATGGGATGTACTCAGCTTTACAGCTAGAGCCCTACCCCTTGAAGCATAGCAGAGTGCAGCTGCACTGCTGGGTGAGGAGAAAATTCATTAAAATACATCCCTCTGAGGGAATGGTGCACTGATATTAAGAGTCTATCAATAATGATTCACTAGACCATGATAGCAATGAAATTGCAGTGATAAAGGATGACAAAATATTGTAAGATATATACATTGAGGCTGCAGAGCAAATTATCTGATCTGAGAAGCAATGTGTTATAATGTGCAGGAAACCATCTGCTGTCCACAGTTAAGGCTACAGAGAGACATGGGGAGTGTACTGTGCTGGGGAAACAAGGATTTTAGCTGTGGACTGTTCCCCTGGGATGGTGATTGACCACAGAACAGTGCTTGCACAGTACCTCCCTCAGGAGACCTTGTTCTGGCCTTGTCCCCAGACTCACTGCAGTACATCAAATTCATCATTAATGACTGGTGATGAAGAGTAACAACTCTCCTCTCCAAGTGCCCTGATGGGGAGTCACTTACTGCCCAAAGCACTTCTCAGGGGACATCCCTGAGTGTCAGCAGTTGGACTTTGGGTTCCTCCTGTCAGGCTCCAGGCACAAGCATGGAATTGCCTGTGGCAGCAGCCAGGCAGGAGAGGCAAAACCCCACTGCCTGGCTGACAGCTTTGCCTATGCCAGAGCCCTGGAAAGATGGGCTGCCTGCTGAAGAGCTGCCCCACAATATATGGTGGGACTGTGGGTAGCAGGAGAAGCCAGTGCAGGACTATCTGACCTTTCTCCAGGCTGGGATAGCCTGTTCCCTCTGCAAGACAGCAATGTGCAGTGTTGGTGCTGCTGAGGAGCCCTGAGCTGGCTCTGGCTGCACACCAAGCCCTGCTACAAGGCAGCAGCAGAACAGTAATGCAGATGTGTTGGGCAAGGCTCTCTGACTAAGAACCCCTTGCCCCACAAAGCACACTCCAGCCCTGCAAATCCCCTTTCCCAGCATCCCAGAGCCTGATGCAGAGCAGCCTCTCACTGCCTGTGGCCCATGCCCTGCCAAGTGCCTGCTGTTCACTGCCTTTCCCATCAAGCCCCTGAGCCTTTCCCTTGGTGCTCACTCTGGATTGATGGGGCTTAAGATTGCAAGCAGTAAAAACGTGGTGCAGAAACTGCAGAGCATAAAGGCTGCCCCATAAAGAGCAAAGGCTTCTTCTTTTCCTCCCTGTAACCTGTAAAACACCTAGTAAATCCCAGCACGTGCTCCTGATGCAGCACAGGGACCTAATCCACAAAGCCCAGGAATATCCCCTGATTAGGGGCAGGTTATGAGGAATGGTTTCACTGGAAGCTCATCTCTAACTTCCTCCCAGTTTATGTGATTTGGCTGGGGGGAATCTCCTGTACTTGAACTAAAGCCTCCTGCCCATCAGTCAGTGCTCTGCTGTTTCCACAGTATTAAGGGGATGTGCTGATGTTACCATCGGGCTAAACACGTCAGCCTGAGGCTGCCATGAGAAACCAAGGGGGGAGAAGGGGAAGGAGAGGGCTTTGGGAGCCATGCTGTTTTCTCCTTCCCCTAATGGACTCCAGAATCAACTGGCAGGAGGAATGGAAGTGCTCTGGCCAAGCAGTGCTCTGGTCTCCTGCCAGCACACCCTGATGAGGGAAGGAGGCAGCCCTGGAGAGGTTACAGGCAGAGCCAGGGGCTGAAGGAGAGAGCAGCCTTGGGTTGCTCAGGGATGCAATGGGAGAGCTGGAGGTCTGTGTGAGATTGCTGAACTGGGGTACCTCACCCTCTGCTGCCCATGGGGAAGCGTGCCAGATGTGCCATGGGGGTTTGCTGCAGTTCTGCCTGCTGAGGGCACATCCTGCCTTGCTCATGCCCATCCTACCCTACCACTGCCAAATCATCAGGGCTTTGTGGAGCTGGGAGGGAGGATGGGAGATGCCAGGGTGTGCTGCCAGCCTGCACACAGCTCTGAAAGGTGGTGGTTGCTCAGGGGGAAGAGAAATGGGTGATTCTTGGTGAAGGTGCCCATGGAAAGCAACCTTTGAACTGAGGAGCCATACACCCTCTCCCCTGATCCCCCTTACATAAAGCATCTGCTGAGGTCACTGATGTCCCCAGCTCCTCCATGGTGGCTCCTGGAGGGCCTCAATGACATGATTATCCCTCCTTAGCAGAATATTTTCAAAGCCCAAGGAGGGCTTTGCTCGCTAATCTGGCATTCAGTGCAGATAATAGGCTTTGAGACGAAGCCCTCCTGGAGTCTATTTTAAGGTGGTTTTGTAGCATGTTGCCTGTCACAGCAAGAGCCATCCTGTTGCAGCACTCCTGAGACACTCTGTCAGGGCTAGCTCACTCTTACCCACTGTTCACTGACAGACAAGCTCCTTTCCACCTCCATATGCCATTGCTCCAGGACCTGTGATCTGAAGCAGAGGGCAACCTGTGGATGCCATCCCAGTCCTCATCCCCATCCCCTACGAGTGCCTTCCCCTTTACAAAAGCTTTAAGAGTGTCTCCTTTCTCTGGGTCTCCTCAGCAAGAAGGTGGAGTTGGGAAGGGCACATCCCAGCCCTGGAGCAAGGATGGAGAAAGGCCTTTGCCCAGCATCTTTGGCTGGAAGTGGTCGCTCTGACAGGGCTGCCCTGCTCCAGCCCTGTGAGGTCACCTGGGCCAAGACTCTTTATGCTTCCGAGCAGGGGTTTGTTCAGTAGCTGGGCAGTAGCTGAGGCTGTTTCAGAAGGGGAGGCTCCCTCCAGAGACAGCTGGGGACACCCAGTATTCTCCCTTCAGAGTAGTACCTACACAGTGATGCTGGGTAAAAGGGAGCCCACTCTTACTGACATCCAGAAATCCTGGGAATGTGGGGACCCTCTCCTCCCCCAGGACACTCACCAGCCTTTTTCTGCTCCTACACCCCTTCCACGACTCCACATACCCCTTCTGGCTTTTCAGGTTCTCCTCATATTCCATGTCACCACAGAAAGCTGAGGAGAAAGGCCCAAGCCAAGGGACACCCAAGGTGGGTGTTATATCCCTCACAGCTCCCCAGCTCACACAGCTCCAGCTGCCTGAAGGCTGTGGAATTGGGATTTCCCAGCCTGCCCACATGGAGCCAATGCATTAGCAGCAGCTGAGGGAGCCTGGGGCCAGCTCGGCACTGGGAGGAAGGATGACTAATCTGCTCTCTCTGCTCAGCTGGGAGCCAGGCTGGGAATGCATAAGGCAAGTGCTTCGTGCCAGCCTCCCATTAGGGACAGTCTCACTGCAGTCCCAGCCCCAGCGTGACACCTCCAGCAGCCCCACAAGTGCCAGGAGCACCGAGTGCCACAGCCAGGCAGCCAGGAGGGAGCACGGCAGGGCTGGCTTAATGCCAGCCTTGCTGCTGCCCATGTGGGCTCTCATCTCTCTGAGGATTCCAGGAGGGCACTAGCAAAGAGCTGCCACAGGTTTTGCCTCTCCACAGGGGATATATTAGCATGGTCAAGGCCCAGCCCTGCAGAGGCTGCTGCACAGCAGAGGTGTCAGCAGGGACTGGGCTGCACAGGGATGCAGGGATGTGAGCCTCTCTGTAAAGTGCTGCCACAGTCCTTTGCATGGACCCACAGTGGTGTGTCTGGGAACAGGGTGTTGCCCCTTCACTGAGACTTATTTCTTAGGGGTCTCCTTAGACTTCTCTCCCTTACCCACCCTGGCTGTGCCCAGAGGAGAGGAGGAAGGCACCATGGGTCAGTAGAGCAGCACCATCTCATAGCACAAGCACTCAGTGCTGAGAAGGCAAGTCCAGGCTGGGCTGGCAGAGGGATGGCAGTGCCTCCTGGGGCTCTGGGGCTCTGTGGTCCAGCCCAGCATGCTCTGGCAGAGCCATCAGGATTCGTGGACTGGAATAGCATGAAATGATGCTGAAAATCCAGGTTAAGACGAACTGGCTCCAGAGGCCAGCTCTACAAGAGCTGCCTCTTTATCTCCAGTGTGAATCCAGCAGGCTTAACTCAAGTCTTGGCAGCTTTATGTCAGCTCTGATTAGTCCACATCACCTTCTTTACAGCTTCCTGATCCTCTGCTGGGGAGGTTGTCTTCAGATATTCAGTATTTTATATTTGCACAAGAGTGAAACCATCCTCAGGAGTCCCCAGGAAGGGCAGCTCCCGAAAATACCACCCAGCCTCCTGCCTCCATGTCGACCACTGCGTGGGAGGTGTTGCCCAGCATCCTCTGACAACCAGCATGTCATATCAGAAGGAGAAACACAGAGAGGAGTGGGTGCCCCATGAGCTGAAAGTAGCCTGGGGCCTCCCTGCAGGTCTGTGATGCTGACTCACAGGGCAGACAGCAGCAAGTGGTCATGATGCTGAGGGTGGAAAGAGCTACCACCATCACCATTACTGGAAAGGAGAAAGACAAGGGCAGCAATAGGCTGCATGGCACCTTTCTGACAAAGAGGAAATTCAGTGGTGATTCCTGGTTTTCAGCTCTCCAAAGGCCCCTTCCCCTCTGCCCTATCTTGTTTCACAGGCACAGTCTGCAAATCCCTTGNATTCGCCAAGCCTAGCCACAACGATGATCTTGTTTCCAGTGGCACATCAAATACCAAACTGGAGTGCTCTGTTTCCACACATGCAAATATCCTGCTGACTGGAGCTGGACCAGGGAAGTCAAGACACATCTCTGGTTAAGCAGACAGGGCAAAACTTACAGGGCAGAAGAAGGAAAACCACTCCTCTCCCCACACAGACAAGAGTTTAGGCACTTCATAGAACAGCCCCTACAGTCTCCAAGGGAGATTCCACCTGGCTGGTGTCCTTGGCTACTGAGGCCCCTGAGCTGGAGTCCTGTCACCTCTGTAGAGCATTTCTGCATTGAGGAGATGCACTCTCTGAAGATCAGAGATCTCCAGGAACAGCCAGATGGGAAGAAGGGCAGTCACCTGTGCCCTGTACCATGTGCTGTAGAGAACAGAGCACGTCAGCACTCAGTTGTTAACCAGGCACATGGTTCTGCCCAGCTCTTCTCTGGAGCAGATCCCTAGATCCCAGCTGCACTTCATGTGGGATGCATGCAAAACAGACACAAGAGGCATGGAGACAGCAACCCAAGGGCAGAGCATGTGGTCTGAGAGGGCAGCTCTGAATCAGGCTCCCCATGGGAGCAGACATGCTTGACCAGTACCTGACATTCTAACCCTTGCCTTCTCCCCTCTCTTCTCCCCTCTCCCTGGCTGGAGCCTCTTGGCACCAAGGCTGACAGGGACAGAGGATGCTATCAGAGGCCCCTACAATCTGCTCATCTTACAGATGGGGGCAGAAAGAAAGGCATGTGTGACCAGAGCCCTTGCACAGAGTCAGAGACCCTCCTCTAACGTAAAATTTCCCCCTCTTTTCCCATTGGGGTGTTAACCTTATAGCTCCAGGTCCCCAAGAAGCCGTCTGGGACAGGGATATGGTGAACTCTCTGCTCAGATGTACCAAGTATCACTGCTATCTGTCAGACAGCTGGTAAGATCAGTCCTTCTGTGCCACCCAACACCCAAAAGTGTGCCTCTGACTTCTCAGTAGGTGGTGGAAGAGATCATCTTCTCCTCCAGTGTCTTCCCCAGCCTTTGATGGGTCCATTTTTTATTCCAGCAGCAAATGTCAGGGACCTGGAATTGTTACTGGGGAGGTGGGCTGGGCTGGGGGCACAGAAGAGGATCAACCTACAGGCAAGACACAGCCCTTGTGTGCAGAAGACAGACACAGATGGATGTGGGCTGACACAGACACCCCAGAGCATCCACTGGTGCCAAAACACCAATGGCCATGAAGCCCAGAGGGTGCCATCCCCACACTGGAGGACATCCCTTGTGCAGGCACAGGGGCATGCAGGTGGGTGTACATGTAGATGTCAACACTGCCAAGAGGATTAGTAAAAGCATGAGGCTGGGCAATGACTGAAGAACTATGACAATCAGACACATCCCAGTGCCAGAGAGGAGTGTGCACACTCATCTGCCATCTTCCTGCACTCCCTACCTCACTTCTCAGCCACCAGAGCCATGATAAACCCAACAGGTGCTTCAATACCCTATGTCCCAGCAAGAGAGAGAGAGCCAAGACCCAGCTCTGCTGCTACTGTCTGTGGAGCAGGGAGGCCTGGCAAGGAAGGCATTTGCTGAAGAAATTTAGCTGTAACTACAGGTGGGGCATGCAGGCCAACTGGAGTGGACAGGACAGAGGTTCCCCACCCTGGGTTCCTCTGCAAGACCCTTGAGGTCTGTGGAATGAGATGAGACATGAGATGAGATGAGATTCCTCCACAGGACATTGCCTTGCTTGGCAATAGAGATGTTCTACTTAGGGTCACGGTTTAGTGACATGTTAGTGACAGGTATGGTTGGACTTCATGATCTTAGAGGTCTCTCCCAACCTTAATGATTCTGTGATTTTGTGGCAAAGAGCAAAAAGAATAAGAAAAGAGGAGTGATGCTCAAGAGGCTTCATAAAAGGGCACAATGGAGCCTTGACAGAGTTCAGGCTTGCCATGGACCACCAGAAGCCCTTTAGACTGGCCTCAGCTGAGCAGTGATGCTGAAGGTCTGCACCAGATGCCAGTAGGGTCAGAATGGGGCCAAAAAGCAGAGATTGTGTCAGCTACTGGAACAGAAAGTATATATCCATGGATGCTGGCTGTGAAAAAAGCAAACATTGCTGCCCTAAATTATTTCTACTCCCTTCCTGTGAGGTCTCCAGCTGACTGTGCTGGGCCATCCCTGCTGTAGCAGAGGCTCATAATATGCTGTAATTAAGTGGGCACAAGTCTAATCAGTCTGCAGTGGCACAGAGACTTGGACAAATGCTAATCCCTAGTATTCCTCCTCCAGCAGGGTCAGGCAATGTGTTAAATCATGGCAAAACACCAGCAAAGCACAGGTTGTCACCTGGTGTCAACTTTTTCTGTTGCAAAGAAAGATGTTCCAGCTGATGATCTCAGCAGTGTGTGCAGAAAGCAGCCCCTGAGCATGTCACACTGGACAGGAGGAGCAGCCAGCACATCCTCTGGAGCTGCCCAGCTCTGGCCCTGGCCCAAGGATCTTTGACAAGGAACATCCCCAGAAGAGGAAGACAACAGCATCCCCAAGAAGTGAACATGCAGCCTTCCAGGAGTGGCAGCACTGCTGTTCCCAGGCTGGTGACACACTGGGCACAAGTTCAGCTGGTGGATGCTGCAAGCATCTGTAACTGTGAGGTACAGCTGGAATAGTTTGTATGTTCTTATTCTTCCAGCTAGACCATAGCATTACAGAATGTTTTGGGTTGAGAGGGACCTTTTAAAGGTCATCCAGGATCCTGGGTCCTCTCCCTGGTGTGTGCTGCTCAAACAGGGAGTGCAGGCAGGCTGCAGGTCACTATCCTTTAAAGCAAACCTCCTGCTGCTCTCTGCACTGCCAGTGCAAGATGTGGGTGCAGGGAATCAGAGAATCACAGAATTGTTGTGGTTGAAAAAGACTCTGAAGATCAAGTCCAACCATTAACCAGCTGCCAGGTCACCACTAAACTACGTCCCTCAGCACCACATCTCCATGGCTTTCCAACCCCTTCAGGGATGGTGACTCCAGCACTGCCCTGGGCAGCCTGAGCCAGGACTTGACAAGCCTTTCAGTGAAGATATTGTTCCTCATGTCCAACCTAAACCTCTCCTGACACAGCTTGAGGCCATTTCTTCTTGTTCCTACCTGGGAGACCACCTCCCACCTAGCTCCAACCTCCTTTCAGGGAGTTGCAGAGAGAGCTAAGGTCTGCCCTGAGCCTCCTCTTCTCCACACTAACCAACCCCAGTGCCCTCAGCTGCTCCTCACAACACTTGTTCTCTTCACCAGTTTCATTGCTCTTATTCTTTGTATCTTCCTGTCCAGACCACTCCCAGTCCTCTTGGCAACTTGTGAAGGATGCCCATGAGGGCACTGCTCCCTCTGGGCACTGCTCCTCCTGGTCCCTGCTCACTGCCTGGTCTCAACCCCAGTGAGAGTTAGGGTAGCAGAGGGGTTAAGGGAGTCTGTGTTCTCCACCATCAATCCATCCTGCAAAGCTGACAGCCCCATCTCTTCAAGAGGCCCAGATTGATTTCTTGACTGGGAGCAATGAGCAGCTTCCCATGAAAAATGAGGCTTTGCACCGTCAATAGAAGTTCTAATTACAACTTAAAGCCAGGCCATTCTTTACAGCAGAGGCCAGATTTACAGCAGCTCGCAGGTGGGCGGGCAGCCCTCTCTAATTAAACGCAGCACACGCTGCAGATTGCTTCAGAGAGCCCATTTCCAGCTGCAAGGGCACAGACAGCTTCTGCCACTGAGCTACCAAAGGAGGCACCAGGCACCCCAAGGGCACACACCACTGCTTGCTTGCTTGCTTTGGAGGACTGGGGAAGGACAGAAAGCTCCAGGTTCCTCCTTTCTTATGTCTGTTCTGCTGCTGACTAAGTTGCCCACACTGCAGGCTGGGCTTGGCTGAACAGCTCTGTGTGCCCAGCACTGTCCCTCTTGGCCCTACTGATTTCTCCACTGCACACACCATGCCTTGTGCAAAGAGCAGAACATGACTGGGGGCAATCCATCAAGCTGGGGGATGTGTACTGGGACATCACAGGAAGAAGCCTGAGAGCTGGCTGCAGCCCCCTGGGACCATTCAAGGACCTAGTGTGCCAGAGCCTGGTGTGAGGATGCTCTGTAGGATCTGTCACAGGAGACAGGGCAAGGTGGGTTCCAAGATGATGGCCAGGGCACTTTCCAGCTCTGCTGTTAAGACCCTCTGAGGCTTTGGATAAGGAGAAAGGTCCTTCTGAACAGGGCTGGAGTGTTTTGTTAACTAGGCATTAGTGGAGAGCTCCATCAGAGGGAGGTGGCATACCTCCATCCTGGGTGTCTTGCATGCCTATCCAGAGAGGTGCTGCTGTGGGAGTAGCCTCACTACCTGCAACTGGGACCTTTCTGGGGAAAGCCTGTGAGCACAGTGAGACCTTCACCTCCCCCTGGGCACTGGCAGCCACTGCTTTGCACTGCAGCATGTTTGGCAGGAGGCTGTTCTCTGCTGTGCTGCAGCCCAGGGCATGGCAGAGGGCAGGGTCCCTTTGCCAGTCTCTGCTGGCTGCTGCACCGAGAGCTCAAGCTTGCTCAGAGGGGTATGGGTGTCTGGGAACAGTGTCTCCTGAGAAAGGGCTGGAGCTGGAGGAGGCCAGAGACAGAAAATACTGAGCAAGCCTCCATCACGTGTTGTCCTGAGTTGGAAGGGACCCACAAGGGTCATCATCAGCTCCTGTCTGTGTACAGGACAACCTCAAAAATCACACCATGTGCCTGAGAGGGTTGTCCAAATGCTCCTTGAATCCTGTTTGTCAGGCCTGGTGCTCTGACTGCTTCCCTAGGTAGCCTGTGCCAGTGCTCCACCACTCTCTGGGTGAAGAACCTTTTCCTCATATGCTACCTAACCCTCCCCTGGCACAGCTTCATGCCATTCCTCTGGGTCCTGTCAGAGGTCACCAGAGAGAAGAGATCAGCTCCTGCCCCTCTGCTTCCCCTCATCAGGAAGCTGTAGACTACAATGAGGCCTCCCCTCAGTCTGCTTTTCTCCAGGCTGAACAAACCAAGGCACTTCAGCCATTCCTCATAAGGCTTCCCCTCTAGACTCTTCACCATCTTGATGAAGATCCTAGCTCCTTGAGCTGCTGTGTGCCCTAAGTGGCTTCCACCAGAAACCTGGCTGTCCCAACAGTGGTAAGTAGCTCAAACCTTCACAGAGGGCAAGGATATTAGGGGATGAGCTGGTTTTAGTGGATGTCAGGATCCAGTATGTGCACAGACATTGCTGTTGTTGTGATGGGAACAAAGCAGCCCCATCTCACACACACCTTAGCATCCAGTGCTGTGTGGTAGGCAGCCCAAGCACTACCTCAGCCAGCTGCCTGGGCTCAGTAGCTCAGCCAACACTTTCTATTTCTCCTGTTCTGCTCCCTTGGAGTGGAGAAGATCCTCCTGAGCACAAGTAGATCCTCCTCCTTCTTCAGTACAGGATTTGTGGAGCTGAAGTGGGTTACAGTGAGCAGGGAGAGCACTGATTTCATGGGGCTGGAAGTGAAATTACTCTTGCTGCTGCTTTTGAGAAAAGGAAATCCCTCCACAGAAAGACTGTGGAAGGTCAGTGGTGAGGAAAGTGCACAGTATCTGGGTTCTCTAGAAACAATCCCTGCTCCTGCAGGAGTTTGAAGAGGTAGAGCTGGGTTCAGAGTCCAGAAGGTCAGTGATGATACTGATTCTCCAGAGCTTTTCCACTGAGAGCTTGGAGAAGCAGAGAAGTGCTGCTGGAAGCTGTGTCCTGGCTCAGAGGCTGTGGCTGCTGGCTGATAGTAGAGGGCAGGCAGGACAGGGCATCTGCCCAGGGAACCAAACCAGCCAACTGCCATTGGGACTGAAGGGACAGGCTGCTGCAGCATCCTGCAGGAAAGGTACCATCAGCCAGGAGACAGATTTATAGCCAACAGCCAGTGGCATGTGACCCTGCAAGGAGCCTGCCAGCTCAAGAGAGACCAGAGATGCCTGTGAAATGTGTGTGTGTGTGAGAGAGAGAGGAACTCTGTGTAAGGATGAGGCAGAAAATGGCCTCATGACTCAGTCAGGCTGGACCCAAGCTAGCCACAAACAGCTGTGGGGGCCCAGGGCATCCTGGATGAAGGCAGAACCTCAGGCTCCTTCCTCCTTGGTCTTACAAATTTCCTGCCTAAAAGAAGATAAAATAGACCATGTCATCTAGTCCCTGATGTGGGTGAGCAGCTACCAAGCCCAGATGTGGCCAGAGCCATCCTGACACATCTGCTACCATTTATCAAAGCTGATGAGGATGTAGGCAGAGTTCATCCATGTGCTCCTCATCACTCCTACACAGAACAGCAGTGTCCTGTTGCACTGAAACCCTCAGGATGTGAACAGTCCAGGGCCTGTGCATCACTGGGATAGACAGAGCAGGGGAGAGGACTTCATTGCTGATGTGCCTCAGATCTGTCTATTGTTTGCCTTGAGAACTAGTGGCACAACAGGAAAAATGGAGGATGGGACCCTTTCCTGATTCAAAGATGCCCTGTTTCTGCAGCCCTCAGGGTCAAGGGGTCATGGGAGATGCTCAGGTATAGATGTTCAGGCCCTCCAGAAGACACTCAGGGATGCCTGGGGCTGAATGGAGTCATCCTGCACACTAAGGCAGGTCAGTTCTGTCCAGGTCTTGGACGTCAGGCTGTCATCCCTTGGGGTGAAGGAGGTGGAAGGCTGATTCTTTAGGACTCAAATGGAACTTCTGTTGTCTGTAAGAGGTGCACCAAAAACGCATCTGCATCCTTGCAAGACTTCTGCCCTATAGAGAAGTCTCTTGTGTCAGTGTCTTTGGGGGATTTTGCCTCTGCCCAGGACCTTGAGGCAAATACTTACCATGTTTGGGCTCAGTGCACAGGGAGAGCTATTGGAGAAGATTTGGTGGAGATTTGGCACAGATGCTGTCAGAAGCTCCTCAGACATGAGGCCATAGATGATTGTGTCACCTGCAGTTCTCATGATGCTGAACTGTGTTTCAGGAGCAGTTTGTGTCTTTCAAAGCAATAAGATGTCTGTATGCTAATCTGCCTCCCATGTTTTCACTCCTATTGCTCTGCTGCAGTGACCCAAGCTCAGCTCAGGCTTTGGATGCATTCCTCAGCCACCTTCCAGGCAGGAACTGTGCCTGTCAAGTGGAGTTTCAGAGGAGCAGGCCAGGAAAATAGTGCAAGGGGCTCTTGTAGGTGGATGAAAGCACCTTTTGGAGCACTCTGGGCAGCCTTCAGACAGCAGTGTTTGTGAGACTCTGTGATCAGAGTGAGAAGATCCTTCGCAGCTGATGAACACATCAGGTGCAATTTCAGTGTGGAGAGGACTCTGAGGATAAAACATGGAATCCCCTGGATTCCTTGTTCTCCCCAGGTCCCACCTGCAGCCATCCCATGCTGGGCTGTGCAGAAGGCTGATAAGGAGGCAGAGAATAGGAGCTGGCTTCCTGCACTCAGCAAACAGCTCCTGAGCCTCCCTCTGCCTCTGCTTTTATGTAGTTTGGAAGTGCTCAGGAAGTGCTGGGCACAGACACTTCTGAGGCAGCAGCAACTTTGCACGGCGCGTTTGTTTTCTGTCTGAACTGTACACACAGCAGTGAATGGAGCTCATGAAAGATGGATGCATTCTTGTTCTTTTTGCTGGTTTTGATTTATTATTTACTTCACTTTTTTTCAACTCTTCCCAAGTGGTGTAAATCATCTAAATCATTTTTCTCCTCTGCTTGGCTAGTTATGGGGAGCTGAAGGGAGATCATGGTGCTGAGCTCCTCTGCATCACAGGGTTTGCTGGGTTTTTTTTCAGGGAGAGAGACAGAATCACAGAATCACAGAACATTCATGGCTGGAAATGACCTCTCAGATCACTGAGTCCAACCAAAAAAAAAAAATTTGAGCTCTTATATCTCCACAAAGTACCTTGGAAAGACTTAAAGGTCTTCTTCCTCCAGCTCATTCCATTTCCAGAGGCTGTGTTCAGCCTTGGCTCACCTCTGTCAGCACTGGCTGGTCAGGCAGGTCTGGATACATTCACCTGAACCAATGCTCACCAGTCTTCCAGGGAAGGTCTGCACAAGCTGCTCCATGTGCAGCTGGGATGCTGCAGGTCATGAGGGGTCCTTGGGGATGGGGACTCCAGAGATCACAGAATCACAGAATCATGCAGGTTGGAAGAGACCTCTAAGCTCCTCAAGTCCAAGCATCTCCCTATCACCCCCAGGACACTAACCCATGGCCTAAGCACCACAGTTAGATGTTTCTTCAACCCCTGCAGGGATGGTGACTCCAGCACCTCCCTGGGCAGCCTGGGCCAATGCCTAACAACCCTTGCAGGGAAGGAATTTTTCCTGACATCCAATCTAAACCTTCCCTGGTGCAACTTGAGGCCATTTCCTCTTGTGGTGACATTTTTAAATAGGTAGGCACAGACTTGATTATCTTAGATGTCTCTTCTAACCTTAACAACAATGAAAATCATGACCTTAATGATTCTGTGATTCTGAGCTGTGGGTTAGGGCAGGCCCACAGGGCTCTTCTCACCTCCCCATACTCTCAGCCATATCCAGGCAGTACATCCTCACAGCCAAGAGCACACCCCAGGCTGCTTTGGGATGGCAGAGCTGGAGTCAGGAGCTCCTTCTCCTCCCTGTCACTTTGAGTCTTTCTTTTTTCAAGGGGAATTCAGCTGTAGGGGGAGAAAATGAGCAGGCTGCTAATGAAAGGACAGCTGCTGCTCTGTGTCCAGCATGTGAGAGCCCACTGGGAGCTCAGCTGGGCACAGTGGGTGGCTGGACACCGTTTATTTTTATGTTAGAGCAATTTTCCTCTCACCCTGTCTTGCTCTGTGCTCTTTACTTCTCAGTTGGTCCATTCCCTGTCAGATGGACATTGATGCAGGATGAGACCACAAACCTTCCCAGTAAAGGCTAATTTTAGGATAAAAGCTGATTGAGGGGAGTGGTGTCTTGCATCCCTTAGCATAGCTGTCCTTGATGAACAGTGCTGCCTGCCTCTGCCTGGTTCTGGCTAACACTGCAGCAAGCAGAGAGGTGAGCATGCAGCACAGGGCAGGAACTTATGGGCTGCTGGCCATAAAAGAGATTTTCACAAGTATTCCACTCCCCTGTTTCTCCTTCCTCCACCACCCCACAAAAAACTGTCAGGAATTGCCTGTGAGTTTAGGATGTGACCATCTGGGGCTGGTTTCCTGGGCAGGGAGAGGGTTACCAGAGCCCAGGGGACCTGTGCTTCTGCAGATGAGCAGGTAGCCAAAGATGTGCTCAAGAACATGGAACATCAGTCACAGCTTTGATACAGAATCACAGAACCATGAAGGTTGGAAGAGACCTCTAAGATCATCAAGTCCAACCATACCTATCACCCCCACGCCATTAAACCATGGCTCTAGGTACCACAGCTACATGTTTAAACCTCTCCAGTGATGGTGACTCCAGCACCTCCCTGGGCAGCCTGGGCCAGTGCCACAGGCAGCCCAACCCTCCTCCCAAGCTCCTCTAGATGACCAGCCCTGGGCACACAGCCTGATGAAGGATGCATGGCTGTGGTACCTGCCACATGGGCTCTCCTGTGGCCCAGGCCAGAGGCTGGAAGAGCAGGGTGAAGCTCCTTGCTCTCCCTGCCTGTCCTGAATACCTGGTAAGCTCTGCAGAAGGTCTTCTTGGTGCAGGTGTGATTCTGCCAGGGATCTCACTGGGGCCTCAGGCATCAGCTGAACTGGACACTGCAGGAGCTTTTATTTCCATAAAGAATAGTGCTGAATTAGGAGGCAGGGAGACCCCAGCTTTGCTCTCAGACAGTGATTCATCACAGGGACCAGGTGCCAGAGAATCTGTGGATTCATCTCACTTCGTTTCAGACACTTCAAGGTCTCACCCAGAGCTCTCCCTCTCCAGGCTGAACAGAGAGCAATGGTCACTTCCTGAAGGTGAACCTCAGCAGAGCAGGGCATGTTGGAGCCAGGTACACTGCAGGGTGTATATGCCCAGTGCCAGGTGGGAGGTTGGCTGCTTGGAGCAGGGAGAGTCATCCAGGAGGGTGAAGAATGGCAAATGGTGGCAGGGTGGAGGTGCACTAGGACAGAGGGTGACATGAGCTGACAGTGTGTGCTCACAGCCCAGAAGGCTAACCAAATCCTGGGCTACATCAAAAGACCAGCAGGGTAAGGAAGGTGATTGTGCCTCTGTTCTGCTCTGGGGAGACCTCACCTGCACTGTTGGGTCCAGCTCTGGACTTCTCAGCACAGGAGAGACATGGACCTGATGGAGCAGGGCCAGAGGAGGCCATAGAACTGATCAGAGGGCTGAAGCCTCTCTGCTGTGAGAGAGACTGAGAGAGTTGGGGTTGTTCTTCCCAGAGAAGGTTCCAAGAAGACCTTTCAGTACTTAAAGGGGCTGGTAAGAAAGATGGGGACAGATTTTTCATCAAGTTTCACTGCAACAGGACAAGGGGTAATGGTTTTAAACTAAAAGAGGGAGATTTAGACAGATGGAGGAAGAAATTTTTTACATAGAGAGTGGTAAGACACTGGCCCAAGGTTGCCCAGAGAGGTGGTGGATGCTCCATCCCTGGAACCATTCCAGGTCAGGTTGTCTGGGGCTCTGAGCAACCTGATCTTGTTGAAGATGTCCCTGCTCACAGCAGGGGGTTGAACTAGATGACCTTTAAATGTCCCTTCCAACTCTAACGTTTCTATGATGAGGAAGAGGAGGCTGTGGTGGTGAAGCTGGGTACCACAGGGACTGCATGAAGTCCTGTGGCCATGTGGCTCTGAGCTTTCTGGCTCCACTTGTCCCTGCGGGCATACAGGATGCTGATCAGCCTCTGACACGTCAGAGCATGGTGATACCCTGGGCCAGGTGGGTGCATGGTGATACCCTGGGTGTACAGTGATGCCCTGGGCTGGTTGGGTGTACAGTGATGCCCTGGGCTGGTTGGGGTACAGTGATGCCCTGGGCTAGCTGGGGTACAGTGATGCCCTGGGCTGGTTGGGTGTACAGTGATGCCCTGGGCTGGCTGGGGTACAGTGATGCCCTGGGCTGGTTGGGTGTACAGTGATGCCCTGGGCTGGCTGGGGTACAGTGATGCCCTGGGCTGGCTGGGGTACAGAGATGGCCTGGGCTGGTTGGGGTACAGTGATGCCCTGGGCTGGCTGGGGTACAGAGGGGCCCTTGGTTGGTTGGGGTACAGTGATGCACTGAGTTGGCTGGGGTACAGTGATGCCCTGGGCTGGTTGGGGTACAGTAATGCCCTGGGCCAGCTGGGTGCACAATGCCCACATTGCTCAGCACTGAATCAGCCTGACAACAGTCGGAGGAGTAACAGACTTCAACACCACATTTGAAATGCCCATAAATTTGGAAAGAGAGCCAGAGCTCTTTAATCTTGCTTCATTTTTTCATTCCTAACAAGATAACAAAGAAAGCCAAGCACAAGCTCAAGTCATGAATTATTTAGGGAGGGCATATCCATCTCTGGCAGTTTAGGGCTTGCTGTGCCATCCTGGGGGTGCAGGAGGTGACCAACAGCTGGCTGAGGGCCAGCTACATGTAGGATTTCCTCATTAGGGCTGTGATGTCCTAGGGCATTGAGGAAGGTTATTCCAGCCCTGATGGACATGGGAACGCACAGCTAGGTCCCGAGGCTCTGTCCCACATCTGTGGTCTCCAGGAGTGATGTAAGGTCTCACAGTATCACAGTATCACAGTATGTCAGGGGTTGGAAGGGACCTCTCATGCAGCACTAGCTCCTCTCAGTCAGTCATCCTCTGCAGGAGGCACAAAAGGCAGGGATTTTTCCTCCAGATGAGGGTAGGTATTACCCCTCCTCCACCTCAAAAAAAAGGATACTTAGAAAATGCTTGTCTTAAAGCAGGAAGCAGAAATCTCCCTCAAAGCAGGTGAAAGCCAGCAAAGGAAGGACCCACAGCAAGACATCTCTGCACAGGTTGTCCCTGCAGCAGTGCTGAGTACGTGTCACATGCAGGAATGAGGGAGCCTAGTGTGCCCTGGCTGGTTTTAGGGTCAGAGCCTTGTAGCTGCACCACATCCTGGCCTAAGGCATGGTACAGCTCTGTGGAGGATGTTGTGCCCAAGCTCCAGGGTGGAGTTGCTGAAGAGGGAAGTTTTCCCACCCTGCTCTGGAGCCTGGTGAGAAGGATGGAGGCTCCTGAGCAGCCTGGAGCACCAATTTCACAGAACTCCATTTATCTCTGCTTCCTGCCACCCTTGCGACATGAATAAATGATGATTGCAGAAGTGATGAACCTGCCCCTGTTTAGGTGTGAAATGAATGTTTACAGGCACAGAATAAATCAAGTATCCCTGGGGCGAGCAGCGGGGTATTAAAGCAAACACCTCAGTGTGCTCAGCACTTGCTGGGAGAGGCCAAGGGTTGGAAGCCTGGCCAGGTATTTCCATCAGCCCCAGTGTGGCAGGCACTGAGCACTGGGTACCCCTTCAAATAAAGGCTGAAAGTTCTGGAAGGACAGGAGGGGAGCCAAGAGCTCTGGGAGGAGCAGCTTGCCTCCCATCTTCTCCACCTTCCCCCTCTGTTTCTCCCCATCCCTCTCTCCTGCTAACGCTACAATCTGCACAGCTCCAAGAAGTCAGGAATACAATGCAAATTCGTCAAGGATTGGCAAGAAATTGCTTGTGTGCTGGTTGCCTGTCAGCATGCAGAGTACTTCTAATCTTGTCACATAAATAATATGATTATGTAAAATATCAAACAGTTGGAATAAACTTAAAAGCCACAATGTTCTAGTCACAGACTTAATAGAGGGGGAGGAAAACAACAAAAAAACAAGTAAAATCCTTTTTTGATTCTGCAGCATGGAGGGGAAATGGCTCCTCACTGAAATCAGCTGGAGGGGAGAAGGAGGTGGGAACTGGCTGGAGAGACAGAACTGCTCCTTAGGCTAGCTGGACGCAGCCCCTGGCCTCATCTAGGCAGGAGTGATGAAGAGGAGAGACAGCAGAGCTGTGGAGTCAGGAGGAATCACCTCCAAGGTCATCGAGGGCTTTGGTGACAGTCACGACAGAGCTGGGATCTTCTGCATACCAATTTGCCTCCCCCAGAAACCCAATGCTGCAGTGCACTGGCATGGGACATCCCTCCTAAGCATGGGAATTACTCAGCTGAGAGGAAAACACTGATCCAATGGCCCCTGAGCCAGCTGCCCACATTCCACTTGTCCTTAACCCCTATTACCCAGCCCATGCTGGCTGCTGGGCCCAGGAGGCTGTGTGTGGAGGCAGCTGGCAGGAAGGGCTGCGTGCTCCTGGGTGCTCCTCCCCACACGGTTCTCCTGCTGGCTCTGTATCACTCCCTCCCTCTGCTTGTACTGCCTGCAGTGATTCCGGCTCTGCTGCAGGATGAGAGAGGAGGGAATGGAGCCCAGGGACCCGCCAGGAGGATTTTGCTACTGGCCCTGAGATCAAGAGCAGGATGAAAAGCCACCATCCCTTTGTTAGAGCTTGCTAAAGAGACCAGGCTGACTGATATAGAAAACAATATCCTCTCCTCTTCCCTCACCCAGGCATGTGCACAGCTCTAACTGCACACACAGCCCTCGTGCACCAGCATCCGTGATCCCTTGGCTTCAGTGGGGAGCTGAAGCTGGAGCAGCCTCAGAGGTTCACCCACACTCATCCCAGGGCAGACAGCTGGGTCTGCCTCCAGATCCACATTTCCAGTCCATCCTCTGAGCAAACAGAGTGAGCACAGCCAAGGCAGGACAGAGCCTGTGTCTTCTCAGAAAACACCAGACTTAGCCATGCAGATGACCTCCTTCCCTGGCCTGCCTTTGGTGGGACATGAAGGAGGAATTTCATGGTGTGGACCACCTTCACAAAAGGCACCCAGCAGCCATCAGCTGCTCTGTCCTCACAGTGGGGCTGGTAACTTCTGTCCCTGATCAGCCACAGTCATGGCTCTGAACAAATCAAGTGGAGTCTGGCAGGGTTTGGACTGCAAGTCCCTGTCCTCCTCACCCATCAGTGCCTACAGTGCTTCCCATGGCCTCCAGAGAAGGTTCTGTGATGGAACAGATGAGACGGAAGCCCTTTGGGCCAGGAAAGACTACCACTGTCCACTGAAGCATCTGTGGCCAGCTGAGCTCCAGCTGCCAAGCTGCATTCACATTGCCTGCTGCATCTCCCACGGCTTCATCACCACGACTGATGTGCTGCTCCCAGACCTTGACAAGTTTTGGAGACCCTTTGCCTTGGGACAAAGCCCTCCCTCTTCCCAGTCAAGCTCTTCACATTTCTCCTGGGGCACAGCATGAGTCCCAGCCTCTGCCCTGCTGCCCGCAGTGCCCTGCTCTGGTGCGTGCCCGGGCAGCCAGGGACAAGTGGCCAAGGGTGTTGTGATGACAGGGCCATGCCCATGCAGCACAGGCAGTTTGCAGATGTATGTCCTGCTCTGGGCAGTGTGTAACTTACACACTGAGCTGCCCTTTCTGCTTAGCAGAGTGCCTTTGACAAGCCTGAACTGCAGGCAGGGCTCCTGCCTCCACAGCATTGACAACCCAGGAGGGAACACAGGCACTTTCCCTGCCTGACTGCTGCCTCTGACTCATGCCAGTCCCTGTCTCCCTCCAGTTTGCCCTTTCTGGGTAGGGAGAGAGTCAAGGCCATTGCAGGGAGCTGGTTATTTAGTGAAAGTTCCTCTCATCTAGTCCTGAGCAGCAGGACTAGAAGAGCAAAGCAAAATTGTTGGGTTTGGAGCACCCACAAAGGAGACCAAAGAGGGAGCAAATCCACTCTCACATTTAACAGATGACAAAACTGGGAGAACATGCATCCAGTCTCCTCTGCTGAGCAGACCTTCATCCTGGGGACCAAGCACCTTTATGAGTGAGACTGAGTCCAGTTTCTGAGGAATTATCCTTGGCCATCCATGTCAGGGCTGGCTGCACTGCTTTTCTGGGCTGGAGGAGGCTGAGACCTGTCAGCTCATTGCACATGTGGCTGAGCAGTGACCCAGCAGCAGGGGATTGCACCTCACTTCCCAGACAAGCCTCCTCAAATCTGTTCTCTGAGAGTCTTGCCCTGGCTCCTGCTTTAATTCCTAGAGGAAAATCCCTCTGTGTTGCCAGATAACTGCACCTGATGCCCACATCTTGCCACTGTTGCTGCAGTGCCCAGGGGACCCTGGCTGGGGGAGCAGCTGCCAGTTCCATGTGTGCTCCTCTTCTCCCAGCTCTCCAGTCCTGGTGCACCTCCCCAGGCAAGGCAACAATGTGGGGTACTAGAAAAAAAAGCCAAAGCCCTGCCAAGGCAGCAGTATGCCCTCCAAGCCCCCCCCCTTCACTCCCACTGTATCTCCTCCACCTCCACCAGTTACCCCCCAAACCAGACTGGCAGCCCCAAGGAGCTGGGAGCAGACACTGTCCCACCTTCCCTGTGGTCACATCACTCCACCACAGCCCTTCCCAGGGCTCAAAATGATTTTTAACTTACAAGACCCACTTACTCCAGGGACTCCTCATCTCCTTCTGGCTCCATCTGTCTCCCTCCTGCAGGAGGTTTGAGGCTTTGCATCTTGCTGTCCTGTGAAGCTCTGCAGCCTGCCCTGTCACAGTAAAGCAGGGAGCATCCCCTCCTCCTTGTCCCTGGCTTTCTGAGGTGTCAGGCAGCTGCTGGCTGTCACTGGGAAGTTGGGTTTATTTTGCCTCACCTGTAGTTGCGTTCTCTCTACCCAACTCTCTGCAGAGCACACTGCAAATATCCCTGCACAGCCCAGCCTCCCCCGGCATGGCTTGCTCAGCAAGGCAATGCTCCAAGGCCTCTCCTCTGCTCACTCACAACTTAACAACCCTGTGATTGGCTTTGTGCAAATGCTGCTCAGTTCCCTCAGCTTCTGGCACACAGCTTGTTCCCTGTGCTGCCCTGCAGACATGTCCTTTCCAGCACGCCTTGCCTCCACCACTGCTGGCTGCCAGAGGAGTGCTTCAAGCTGAGGGAGCAGGGGAGAGCCCAGATAAGAACAGCTGAGAGCAGCAGGTAGTGCAGCCTCTGGGGCTTGGGACAGGCAGAGCTCAGATGCACAGCCAGGCTCTTCCTGCAAGGACAAAGGGAGATGTGTTTTCCTCTTCTAGCCCACTGCATCGGTGCTGGGACCTTTCCTTCCCTCTCCCCTGATACTTTTCCACTCCCAGAAGCTTTTCTGATCTCACTTCACAAGTGGAGTCCCAGGGTGATGCTATTAGAGTTTATTAGAAGCTTGGCCAAAACCTGAATTTCTTAGTTCACTGTCATTTCCAAAACTACAGGAGAATGGAATAGAGTGGTTGTCAGTGACAGCTCCTGGGGCTTCCAGCACACCAGGAGAAGATATATGAAGTTTCACCTGATCCCACTGCGTCATCCCTGTGTTTGAAGCTCCTTCCAGCCTGAAGCCAAGGGCTATAAATCAGAATATTTTAGGGAAGAAGTCTGGCACCAAACATTATCATCTCCCATGACAAAATCCTACCCTGCTTTTCCTCAGCACAAATACTTCACCAAAGCAGAGGTGAGGCCACAAAGTTTTCCTATGTCACCAGGCTCCAGCCCAGCCTCTGGTGCTACTCTGGCACCAGAACTGACTCCATCCCTGCCATCAGCTCCACTGCTGCACCAGCAACCAAGATCTCTTCCTTCCCAGCCCACCATGACCCATGACAGAGCTCCCTGCCTCTCCAGGCACAAAACCCTTCCCCACAGGTGTGGGGTGAGAGGTTTAGCTGATGCCATATTGTTGCATCATAGACTGGACTTAATGATCTTGGTGACTGTGATTCTGTGAGAAATCCCCTAACCATGCCCTGGCTCTGTCTATGTGCAGCCAGCCCCTCCTCAGCTTTGCTGAGCACAGATGCAGCATTGGACTCCAACACACCTCCA
This sequence comes from Bucco capensis, assembly GCA_013396975.1. NCBI lineage: Eukaryota > Metazoa > Chordata > Aves > Piciformes > Bucconidae > Bucco > Bucco capensis. Next base: position 7,149 of record VWZO01013337.1, on the reverse strand, counting down.
AGCCCTGAGCTATTGCTGTTATTCAAAAGTAGGGATTTCTCTTTCTGAGGAGGAAGAAGCATCTTCCCAGCCCTGCCTCCCCTCACACATTATGAAGAGATACAGCTCGGTAAATCTCATCTTAGCCAAGGGCATTAGCCCATGCCAGTTAGCACTAGATCAAACCCAGGTTTATTGAGCCTCCCACTAATCCCTCTGCAACAAGAACCACCTGCAGTCTGGAGTCCAGGATTTAGCAGAGATCAGCGTGCAGGTGTCTCAGATTGGATCATCCCTTTGGAAAGGCTGAGCTCTGCAGCCCAGGAAAGGGAGGGGAGATGGGGGCAGGTGGGAGAGAAAATGTCTCTGCAGGGGTGGAGAGAGAGGAACAACTGGGGCTGTAGGTTCCCCCTCCACAGGCACTCTGAGAGGCTGAAATAAAACCCATTGGAAAGAGACAGGGGGGAAAGAAAGGGAAAAATCTCTTCTTTTCAAAAATTCTCTGGTACTTAAAAGCTTGAGACCCGCAGGGGAAGCTAATAAATTTTAAATAGTTTGGAGAGTTGAGACCAGCAGTTTAACTTTGTGAGGCTGCTGAGTTGTTTTCCAAGTGTATTTAATGAAACCCTTCATTATGTTCAGATAATTATGATCTCTGCCTTTCTGTGGCTGTTGGAGTTTACCATCTGTGCTTGCAGGCACCCAGTCCAGCTCGACCCAGTGGGCACTGGCAGCCCACAGGGCTAGCACACGTTGTCTGGGCTGAGGTGTTCAGGTAGCATCCCTGGTGGCTGCCCACCCTGGGAGGCACCAGCTGCAGCTGCCAGCCCACCACTGGAGATGGGGACAGGATCAAGACTAGCCCTGAGAGCTTCTTGAGTTCTTCCCCCAGGGAATGGGGTTTGTCTCTTGATGATCCCCTGGGATGAGAGCATCTTGTGCTTTGGGGTGAGCAAGGCCCTGGTGCCCTCCTGCTTTTTACTGACCTCCAGTCTGAGTCTGTGAGTTTGCCTGGAAAGAGGTTTTGGCTGCCCTGGGCTCTGCAGTGATGGGATTTGCTTTGATACCTCCAGCTCTTTGCAGCAGCTGATATCTCCATCCCCTGCCTGTGGGCTCCTTCTACCTCTGCACCCCATCCCCATCTCTTCCCGGGGTGCATCAGGGAGCCCCCAGCCCATCATCCCTGCTCCAGGCCTTCTGCCCATCCACCCTCCCTCCTTCTGCAGGAGAGGAAGCACCAGGTTTTTCTGGGTCAGCCTGGTCCTCAGGGGCACATGGCACAACAGGTCACAGGCTGTTTCCAGACTGAGCTTTGACAGTGCCTGAGGAGACTTCACCTCTGCTGCCCCACAGCCAAAGAGCTGATCTGCCAGATGCTCCAGCCAGCCCCACAGACATTCCTGCCCTATCCAGTGCAGCCCATGGTTGCTCACCCCAGCTCTTGCCTGGCAGCAGGAGGCTGAGTCACCCCACTGGGGAGCTGGAGCCATCTGCAGAGTGAGGCCCTAGCTCCCACTGAGTGAGCTTCTGCCGCCCACCAGGAGCTGAGTTTGGAGGCTGCTCTGGCTCCCAGCCTGGTGGGATGGGGTTTTCCACATGCACGTTTGCAAGGAGGATGTCACTCATGCACAGAGCAACTGGGGCTGGAGTGTTCCTCAGCTCCAGAAACACAGCCAGACTGGTGCACAGCATCTTTCTGCCAGGTGTTCCCTTGCAGGGCAAGGCTGGTCCTGCTCCAGAACCCTGTGTGAGCTACAAATGCAGCTCCCAGGTCAGCCTTGCCCTGCATGTCCCAGGCTGCTGTGGGATGGGAAACACCCTTGATCCTGTGGCTGGCATGCTGTGATCTGCAGAGATGGCTCTGCTCCACGGGGCTGGTGAAAGCTGGGACCAAGTGGTTCTCCACTGGTCCTGGTGACCAACCATGGCAGGAGTGTGGCAGGAAATGGGCTGGTTTGTAGTCACTGAAGGGAAAGAGTACTGGGAGATGGCATGGGAGAGGGGACTGCAGCCCTGAGGGGGAGGAGGGCTGCTGGACTACTGGGTGCTGCTCTCCCTGCCTGCCAACTGGGCACTTTTCCCCTTCTCTTAAATGTCAGCAGTGATGTTTCCTGCCCAAGCCAGCTCTTCCCCTTGGGGACTAGCCAGCAGGGTCTGGTTTATACCCACTCCCAATAGCTTGGGTGGCTTGGGATTGGGGCTGACGCCTCTGCCATGCCAAGTTGGCAGCATCCCCAGGCTCCCCAGCCAGCTCCTTTTGGAGCCTGCACTTGTGCTCAGCACTAGCCTGGCTCCAGGACTCGAGCTCAGCTCTCCAGGGTTTTCCTTCCCCAGTGGATTTCCCCAGGCAGTTTAGGAAAGCAGCAGGTCTGGTTAGAGGAAAAAATGAGGACATTATGACTTATCCCAGGGATCACCCTCCCCCTAGGCTGGGCAGGGCAGGTTCCCTTCCATACAGCCTGGAGAACATCACCCCCCACTCTGGGTCTGCCTTCCAACAGCCTCTCCTTAAATTGCAGAAGCAGGCATGGGGTGCTCCCAGGAAACCCCCCCAGAAAGAAAAAGCAGAAAGCTCTGCTCCCTGCCCACAGCACCCCTCAGGAACCTCTGAATCCCTGGCTTAGGAAGCCCAGCAGCAAAACCTTGGCATCTGAGAGCAAGTGGTGGGAATGCCTTGAGCGTGCCAGGGCAGAGCTATTCCCCTCAGCCTGTGCAGTCCCTGGCATTGCAGGGCTCCTGCTAGAATGCACGTAATTGTCACTGTCTTCCCTCCAGAATCCACAGGGTGCAGAACTTAACAGCTCTGGCTGATTCCCTTCCTTAGCTCAGAAGGCATCTGTGCTGCTGCAGGGCATCCAGGGCAGCACCAGGGCACATGGGCCTGGGGCACCTCTTGCTCTGGCTTTTCACAGAGCTGGGAGTTGGCTCTGCCCTGGGATGCTGGCAGCAGGAGCAGTTTCTGGGGTGCACAGGGCACATCTGGCAGGAAGGGGGTTTTGGGGACAGCCCTGCTGCTGGCTGGGGGTGTGAGGCACACCAGGACTGCCAGCAAGGTGCCTGGAAAAAGTGACTGAATGGGAGGGGGCATCACGATACGGGGCTGGTGCACAGTAGCAAAGGGACCGTGGACGTGTGCGCACAGGACATTGCACGCTGGCAAGACAGAGATCTGGACGTGAGAGGAGCTCCAGGAGGGGGAAAAAAGTGATGGTTTAGTCTACTCCCCAGCCCTATAGGGTCCCAGAAGGGAGTGGATATGTGCCAGTGCTGCTGGGGACAGATTGCATCCAGGAACAGTGGTTGGCTATCCAGCAGAGGTGAGGTGTGACAGCAGAGCCTGGAGCTTGTACATCTGGAGATCAGAGAGCACCATGGAGTCCAGCCATCCTTGAATCTCCCCTTCATGCTCTTCAAGTGTATCATATCCCTCCACACATGAAGTCTCAGTCCCTGTCATCCTCTCTAGCCCTATGTGGTGTAGGGCAGCCCCTCTCCTCTGAGCCTGTCCCAAGAGCATCCCATCCAACATACACCTGGCATGAGGGCATCTCCCTCAAACCCTTGAGACACACAACTGCCTGCCACCTGCCCAGTGCCCCTCCTTGAGCTGGGGCTGTCTCCCCAGAGCAGAGCTGTGTTGCAAACAGGGCTGGAAAGGATCATGTCAGGCTTTGTAGCCAGCTGCAACCAGCATGTGAGTCATGACAGTTGTGCAGGGCTTGGGGCCTGGGGCTGGGTACTGTCTTCCCTGCAGAGCTGCCCTTGCCTGGCAGCTGCTGGGGGACCTGCAGGAAGGGGGAGAACTTGGCACTGCAGATGTGGCTTCAGGCACAATCTACCATTTTGTCTGGTTTCAACAGGATTCCCACAGTCAGGACTCCCCGAGAAGGTTTCCACCTCATGCCAACATGTCCTGGCTCCCTCAGATGTAAGGGAGGAGAAGGAAAGGAAGAGAGGAGAGATGGAGAGAGAGGCTCGTAATGTGTAATGATCCTTTAATGCTCTCCCTGGCCCCCCCCCAACACATATGGGAGCTGCATGAGCCAATTAAACCAACACCAATTAAATCAGCATAAATCACATCCTGTAAAGCAGAGGTGGGGGCTCAGGCAGACACCCCTGATGTGAAGGATGTCAGAGCTGGCCTCAGGTTGACCCTCAGAACCCAACTCCTTTCCAGTTTAGAGAAAGCCAGACCATGGAGGCACCAACAGGGAGGAAAAAAGGAAGGGTAGGGACTGGTAGCAGGAAGAGAGGTGGCAGAAGGGAGAGGGATAGCAGACATGGTTTCCATGGTGGAGTAAGGGATGCCAGAGCTCAGGTACTACCTGGGACAGGCATCTGTCTGTGCTGGGGATCTTTCACAGGGTCACCTTAGAGCCTGGACTGCAATGCTCCTTGTGCCAGTGCATCTTGCCTCCCTCAGTCCTCCTACCCTGGCCTCAGCCCTACAGATGGGCTCCAGCAGCTCTAGTGCTGTGCAGGGTGGACTCACCCTGGCAGGCTGCACAGCTGACTTTGCCCTTGAGCATTCATCCTAGGCCAGTCCTGAGCAACTGGGACTGCAGTGGCCAACCAAGGGGACTGAAAAGTGTGTATATGACTTGCCCTTTCCCTCCACTGCTCATGGTCCTTGTTTTGCTCTCCTTTCAACCTACCTCCCTGTTCTCAAAAAGGGGCTTTCTCTGTTGGATGTTGGCCAGGCATCCATCCTCACCTTAGCTAGGGCCTTGTCATGGCTCCCAAGGTTCTGTGTCCTTCTGGCTCTCACAGCCAGGTAGCCCAGGGGCCAAAAGATGACAGGGAGACTGCCAAGCCATTAGGAGAGCAGTTCCCAGTGGCTGTAGCTCCCTGCCTGTTCAGAGATCCAGTGTTACCATGTCAGAGCTGCAAAGTGAGGACTGGGGCACACAAGTGGAGTGGCAACTCTTGACTTAATCCAGATAACTGTCACTGAGCCACAAAGGAGCAGGGACTCTAATTAAGTCCCACAGCCCTTTGGGAAGTATCAATCCAGAAAAACAGTTTGAGAGCTTTAGGCAGGGTGATTTTAAACAAATGAGGAAGTGCCTCAGAAACAGCTTAAGATGAAAGCTAGCAAATTAAAACCCTTGCAATCAGTATGGAGGCTACTTATGCAACAACCTCCCAAGGAGGAATTGGAACCCCAGAGATAAAACTCTAAACAAATAAAGAGACAGAAGATGAAGGAAAAAGGAATGAATCTTGGTTGGGAAGTGATACAGAATGGGCTGCTTGAGCTGCCTTTGGAAAATGGGACACTGGTGTCCTGAAGGGTGCTTCTGCAAAGGGGCAAAACAAATGTCAGGTCAGTAGGGAGGTGTGAGGATGAAGAGGGTGTCCAGCTCTCCAGAATATTTGCTGCAAGCAGAAAGCTTCCCTGAGCAAGCAGGAACATGGCTGAGGTGCCAGTCAGGGACCTCTCTGCATGCATGACCTCTGTGTTTTGATGGGTCAGGCATTAGGAGATTGGGGTGAACCCAGAGGTCCCCATTAGATACTTTGTTCTGAGGGAAGAAGCTCCCAGCAGAGCAGCTCCCCATCCTTTCACTTGACTCTGGAGGCTGGTGACCGTGAGCAGTGGCAGGTCCCACAGCTAGCCTGGGAAGCCAGGGCAGCTCCAGCTTGAGGAGAGTCCTGCAAACACACAGCTTCTTCCAAGTTCTACCTGGGGAGAGCAAATACAGTGTGAAACTTGAAAGTCAAGTGCAGATGCCTGAGATAACCTCTAGTTTTTACCACAGCTCTTCTGGGCTGTGAGAGCTGAGAGGGAAGAGGCTGGAAAGCAGGGACATCCAACCACACAGGGCAGAGCAGAGCCACTGCACCAGGAGCTGAGCCCTTACCCAGGATAGTGCAGGAGTGCCTAGAGGGTCCTTGTCTCTACTGAGAGGAGACAATGGGTCCCATGCCAACTCACAGACCTCGTGTGCATTTGTTGCAGACTAAGTTGGTTGTATTGGTTATATCCTCCAAGTCTGGAATGATGCTGCTTCTGAGCCCTTCAGAGGCACAGGCTGGTCAAGGCTGGAGAACTCATCACAAGGACACTCAGCTCCTCAGCTGCTTGGAGTTACACCTGGGACACCAAAGGCAGCTGGGTGAGGCAGAGCTGAAGACACAGACATCAGCTTTGGGTTTTGAAAGATGCAGGGGCACAGTGATGATGGGAGAATTGGCCAAAGTCACATGTGACTCCATTGCCTTGCTGCTGACAGGCTGTGCTGCCAGATGCCCTGGGCCCACCATATGCTCCTCAGAGGTACTCCCCAGCCACAGCCTCACCTGACAGCAGGGTGCCATGGAGGAGATGAGGGCACAGCAGTGCAGGGACAGGACCTGCTATGAGCATTCAACTGTTGCCACGCTGAGGCTGGGTTTACGTTTGGGATTAGCTTCCTCAATGGCCCAGGCACTACCTGCATGAGGCAAGAATGCTGCTAGAAGGCAGCTGGAGATCATGCAGTCCTGGGTTTGTGGCACAGTTGGCTTTGCCCACCCTGCCAGCTCAGGAGCTGGGTGCAGGCAGAGTGCTGGTTGCCAGCCCTGCCAATATGTGGCCTGCCATGGGCATGCTGCCACCTCTCCTGCCCTATGGTGGGGAATTAAGCAGCATGGCAGTGGCAGGAGTGTGGCTGGCAGCCAGAGCAGACATCACCAGCAGCCCTGGGTCACCTCCCTCCACACCAGCAAGGCAGCAGTGCCTGTCCCACTCCCTCACATAGAAGATGGGTGATGGGCAGGAGAGTCTGGGGGCAGGGAGTGCTCCTGCCTTGGGTCTCACTGCAAATCTAACTGGAACAAGCTTAGGGAATTAGAGAGATGGAGGGGGAGGAGGAGGGATAGAATAAGATAAATAAAATAAACCCCAACCCCTCTGTTCTTAGTTGATTCTTCCAGGGTTTTTTTTCACGCCAAGATTACTAATTGTCTAAGCATCTCAATTTGCTGCTTTCACTTCATCACAGACACTGTGGAGATTATCAGCCTTCCCCACATGTTCACTACCTTGTTTCCAAACTACAAGACCCACAGGGAGCAGTCAGCAAATGCCTGCAGGAGTGACTAGAGCAGAGCTCCCATTCCCCACTCCCCACACCCCATTCCTCACTTCCCACTCCCCTTTCCCATCCACCATTCCCTACTTCT
>VWZO01013335.1:264506-364155 GCA_013396975.1 Bucco capensis | reverse complement strand
CAAGGGATTTTCAGACTGTGCCTGTGAGTCTTCTTACAGCTGGATCATCAACACACGCTTGAATTGAAGTTGGACAATGGAGCAGTGGGGGCTACATAGAACTTCTAGCAATGTGAATGCTCCAGCTCTTGCCACTGGCAGTGGGTCTTATGAAAGTGATAATGTTAAAGTAGAAAATTTCCAACCACTTCTTAATCATGGCAGTTGTAGAAGCTTAGCTTTGCCTTTTAGAGCTTGGGAGGAGTTGAGGAAGCTCAGTTTTAAGCTACCAAAATAGAGTAGGCCTGGAAGAGAGGCATCAATCTGTAAGTACCTTTGGGAAATTAAAACAAAAATTAAAAAAGCCCAACAAATGCAAGCTCATTTCTGGAGGACAGGCAGGTTGTGCTGGCTATGTTGACTGGCATGCCCAGGCAAGAATGACAGAAAGAGTCATTAATTACAGCTGGAAATGTGAAATATGACAGGCTGGCAGCAGAGACATCTCAGGTTTCTGATTGATCATTTTATAACTTGCATCCTGTTGGTTTCCCACCAGATTCCCTCCTACTCACAGAATTGGTAAACAGGTGACTTCTTCCAATTGCCAATTAGTTTTGGGCACAGGGTCATTTACTAAAAATGTTTGGTTTCCATATTCCTGGATCTCATTTTAGATTGCCTGTCAACACTGAGACAAGTGACCTCCATGTTCCTACTCCTTGTTGGTGCTTGAGAGTGATATAGACTCAACTCTGGGGCTGCAGCAGGTTTATGTTACACTTTCCATCTATCAGAAAGTACATACCACCTTCCCAGGTCCTTATGAGAAGACTGAGGGGACAACAGTTTTGAGAAGGTGAAGAAGTTCCCACAAATGCTGAGAATGTTTCCACCACTCTTAGTGTGGGCAGGGACCTCTTAGAGTGGGAGAGAAAAGGGAGATTTCATTTAGTAGAAATAAAAACTGTATTAATACAAGACAAATATTTTATTCCAGCCTTTATAACTTGTCAGTAATAACATTCTGCCATGTTTGTTGCTATTATTAAATACTTCTATTGTTTCTAGAAATTGTTGTCTTTTGTGTTTTGATTTTTAATGGAGAATGGGAAAATGGCACTTTATGGAGTATAGTACTTTGTTTTGGGACTTGACAATATTATTTTTGTCTTTATGTGACCATCAGTATTGTGTAAAGGCTGCCAGCATGGAAGTCTGAAAATAGAGATGCTCAAAAATCATAACTTGCCTTCCATAATATCATTCTGCACTTCGGCAGGAAATCTGAAACCATCCTTAGAAAAGTAGAGGAATTAAGCTACTATGAAAGTGTAGCTGCAAATCATAGCAGTTGTTCCTTGTTCTTTCTTTGGCTGCATTTTGTTATTTTGACCTTCTTTAGTTAAAAATATAAAATGTGAGTTGTTTTGACACGGTAATACATTGCTACAGTAGCTCCATTATAGCAGGGCTGAGACCTGTAGTGCAAGCAGAAGTGTAAAGCTTCAATTTAGATAAATGAAGTACTTATGTGCAACAATGTTTACAACAATAATGTTAACTGAGAGCCATAGCTAACAGTTACAGTACAATTTTTATGAAATATATGAATCATCTGTCTTTTGGGGAACCTGTTGTAACTTCCTTCTGCTGCCGTGTTAATATAGTGATTTAATTTCTGTTTCTCACTCGTTCTCTGGAGAAAAAAATAGTAGCAAGCCCCAGCATTTGATAATCTCAGCCTTCAGAAGGCAATATATGCACTTCAAAAGCATACAAATAGGTTAGGGGTGTGCAGAGTTATGGAGGAAAGAACCATGTGTTCCTCAAAATCTGCAAGCATCCTTTTGGAGGGATGCTGTGGAGCAGAACTGCTGTGGAGGTTGGCATTTCACTATGACCTGATCTGTGTGCCAAGGCTCATTGTGGATTATTCTGGACCAATGACTTCCCCAGCAGTAGATGCTATTGAGATTAGTCACAGAGCTTTCCTGCTCCATCCTTCTGAAGGATCCTTGGAACGTGTTTTTGCTATCAGGGAGAGAATTTTTTGGATGGGCTGCTTGCCTGGTGTATAGCAATCTGGGCAGAATAGATACCTTTGGATTGCTACAGTTCATCTAGCAATTGATTTTTATCTGGAGACAGGTTTAGGGTTGCCAAGACAGTTTCTTGGCCTACTTACCATTTACACTGTGAGTTCTCCCTGGAAAACCATGCAGACGTATCTGGAGATGTCTTCAGTCAGCGTAGGCTGCCACGTGGGCTAACTGTATTGTTTGATCAGATTTTGTATGTGTGTGTTTCTTTTGTTTATGCTTGCAAATAGACCATATGGTTATTTCCAGATTAAAAACCTTACTGAAAAAATCTGAGTACTTGTTTCCTAGGAAAACTGTAAAAAAGGTGAATAACACCTGTTATGTTTTCTTCTTCAGAATGATGTTTTCTAATGCTTTGCCCAGAACAATCAAGGAAAACTTACTGATTCTTTTTATTTCTGGCTCCCCATGAACTAAGGTAATGGCTAGCAAAGCAGAACAAGAGTTGGTGTGATCCAGGAATGCTTGGTAATACAAAATCACAACAGGGTTGAAATCTCAGCAATCTTTTCCCTTAAGCATAAATTTAAAATTAAATGAAGCATATCAGAACAAAGACTAAGTGTGAGCAGAAAATAATTGATAGTGCTTACTGTGGTGTAACATTTTCTGGGCTGAACAGATTCAGGTTCCAGAAAATTCTGAATGTAACTTGGACATTTAGGTTATGAACTGCAAAGCCTGTGGAGCCAGAGCAGTCCTCCTGTGGTCCCAGTTGTCCATGAATTAGGGAGATCTGGATTAGCCTGGCTGCATGCAGAAAACATCCTCTCATTTCCAAATCCCATTTCGCCTTTCTTATGTCTCATTCTCCCCCGAAATCCATTGCCTATTTAAGAAGCATAATGGCAAGAACTGCAAATAAGCTTGTGTTTCCTCCTGTTTCATTTCTGATGTGTGGAAAATACAGGTGTAACTTAAAAGGTTAGTGCTTGTTTGGGGTTGAACGTAAGCAAGTTTCTCTGATCTCTGGTTGGACTAAGCAGAGAAAGCACAGTTCCTTTTTGCTTGGCACCTTTTATTGCATTGCTTTAGTGATGCTCTTCAAGCATGTGTTTGAGACAGTCTCTGCCATGCCACTGCTTCTTTAGAGCAGGTTCCATTTCACTTTGGCGAGGAGATAGTGTGCTGAATGTCGGTGCTCAAATCCTTCATGCTGTCAAGAGTGAAAAATAATCCCTTCCCTGTGCCTTCTGCCACATACACAGATGTACAAACACATCCTGGGGCAAAATCCTGAGCATGCTGAAATCCAGCAGGGCCGTTAAGGTGGAGAAGGAATATCATACATATAAATGTATATGTTTCTCCGATATGAGGGGTAGGATTTATTGTAAGAAGACAGAAGAGAGACAAAGTAAGAGCACAGCTGGTGACTTAATGAATTCCTGTTAATGAATGAAGAATAGCATTAACTAGTTATCACCAAAGTTATCAGGGGAGTGTTCTGCTTATAATTTAGATGTATTTCTGGATTTCCTCAAACTGAAATTTTTCTTAATTTTCTCATAAATAAGACCCCTTTTTACATGCTCAGAGATACCAAGTGAGGAAACATTCATCTGAGGTCTCTAAGGGTGCTGGTCCTCACACTGGTCAAGACTTCAAATAGGTAGGCTTGTTATAACCCTAAAGCTGATTCCTGTCCCAAGAGCTGCCCTAATGATTACTTCTTCAAAATGCAGTACATGCACACAATGAATCTGTACTGGTTTTGTTTGGGATAGAGTTAATTCTCTTCACAGGAGCTTGTATGGTTGTGTTTTGGATTTGTGATGAGAACAGTGTTAACAACATGGGAATGTTTTCATTATTGCTTAGCAGTGCTTGCATGGCCTCAAGGCCTTTTCTGCTCTTCACACTGCCCCACCAGTAAGGAGCCTAGGGGTGCACAAGAAGTTGGGAGGTGACACAGCAGGGCCAACTGACCCCAACTGACCAAAGGGATTTGCCATATCATGACAATAGAATCTGGGAGAAGGAGGAAGGGGGAATGTATGGAGTGCTGGTGTTTGTTTTCCCAAGCCATGGTTATGCGTGATGGAGCCCTGCTTTCCTTGAGATGGCTGAACACCTGCCTAGTGACAGGAAACAGTGAATGAATTCCTTATTTTCCTTTGCTTGTGTGTGCAGCTTTTGCTTTACTGATTAAACTGAGGTTTTGCATGTTTACCCTTCCCATTCTCCTCCCTATCCCATTGGTGGGGGATGGAGGGAGTGGCTGTGTGGGGCTGAGCTGCCTGCTGGAGTTAAACCATGATAGAATCAATTTGACACACTTTTTACAAGAGTAGATGATATGATTTAACTCAAGGTTGCAAGATGAGTCAGTAATCAGTGTGGCTGTTTGTTGGGATCTCAACTATTTAATCTATTGAGCTAAATTTTTGTCCAGAAGATGACAGAAAAGGACATGGTCAGCTTAAAGGAAACATCAGATTCCATCAGCTGCATCATTTCACAAAGAAAAACTGGTAGCCTATCTCCTGCCAACTACTTACTAAAAATAAAGTATTCAACATTGTTTATCAAAATGCAATCATGAAGTATTGCCTTCTGTTCTATGCCTCCACACTAATAAGCAAGATATTTAGTAAATCAACTGCTTCCAACAAACAAGAGCCAGCTAATGAATATGAAACCCCTTTTGCAGCACAATAATAGATTATCCAAAACAAGGAAAGCATCTAGAGAACAATAGAACATAGCTGTTTCTAGTAGCATTTCATTTGCAAGGATGCAGTTGGCAATTAGTTAAAAATTGTTGACATTTTTAGAATTTTTTTTGTAGTATGGCATAATGAATATTGTAATTTTTTTAAAAAATGTGTGACAATTTGCAATGTGCTTTAGGGAATAATTAATTCTTTATAGCAAAGCTAATGCCTTCTTCATAAATATCTTTTTAGACCCAAGGTACAAGGGAAACTGAAACAAGCACAGTGAGTCTGTGAAACTGTCACAGTGGTGGCATCTGGTGTACATTTCCATTTTTCCATAGGTTTTATCAAAGCTTTCAAATCTAAAGCCATCTTTATGATTATCTTTTTTGCAGTACCTAGCAGAAGCAGGTTCTGGTCCAGAACCACCTGCTTGGTGCAGTGCAGCACAGGAAACAGGCAAAAGGAGGGGGTGCTTCTGGCTCCACATTTCATCTATCCATCCTAGGACTACTGTTGCCTAGCAGCTTTGTTCTAGGGGCAATAAAACCTCAGATAGCATCTCTGCTTCTGTGGATCACAATGCTGGGTGCTTTCAGAAGATATTGGAAATCAAGCTGGGATTGGGCACCTTCCTCTAGTCAAGATGGTGTCGAGAAGTAAAATCTGAAGTTAGATGTAAGAGGTGAAAGCCATTTTATGTGTGCAGTGACCAGTTTACCTCACTGTTTTCTGCTGTTCAGTTGCTTTGTACATTCCAGATGCTTCCTCTCCACTTCCCATCTCTTGCTACCAGTCAGTTGTTTCTCTATCCTGCATTTTGAATGTATAATTAGCAGAGCAGAGAAACTGATACTCCAATTCTTGCACTATGTCATATGTCAAACAACACTTGGACTCTGGTCCAAGAGGGAGCCTAGATTGCATGTTGTAATCAGGAAAAATTACTGTTTGGCTACTATTGACATTTCCTTGGCACTTCATCACTGGGGTGTGATTGCCCACAATCATTCCTTGCCTTTCTGTTGCATCTCATTCCAGTCAAGGATCTCACTGTGTTTGATGAACGGCACCAGATTCGGTGAGAGGCTGAGTGTCTTGGTAGTTGATTGATTAGCTGTCTCCTTAATAACATCTACCTTTTTATAAAATCTGGGCTTTCATGTTAAGGCTCAAGTTTGATTAGGCAACAGATTTCAGATTCATTCTCTTTATGGAGCTGACAGTAACTGTTCTGCTATTAAGTTTGGAAAACAAAGTTTTGGTATCTTGAATCTTTCTATTTAATGTGCAGTGCTTAGCTTTGCAGCCCTCTACACAATGTGTGGTTGCCATTTTCCCTGGCTATGTCAGAGCTGAGCCTATGCCTGCAGGTATACAACACAGGATGCAAAGTAGTAACAAGACCTTTAGCACAGCAATGGTTTAAATTGTTTTTGTCATCTGGTATTTTTTCTAAATGATTTCCATTTTTAAGCAACTGTAGGTAGGGTTATTGATTGTGCTGTTTCTATGATGTAATGAGATCTTACAGGCCAATTAAACAGTGATCCCCAGCAGTTTCTCTTTGAATTTTTATGTGAACTGTTCCACTTACAATGTGACAGCAAGCTGCATTATTGGGTTTTTCTCAAACTGTCAAAACATTTAGCAACCTTATCCAGGCTGGTGCTGCAATCTTGCTTGTTCATAGGAACAAACCTTTATGTGTGCAGAGGGAATAGAAGTGCAGAGTAGCTACCAGAGGTCACCATCTTCTGCCCTGAGGTGATGGGCAGTGGAACAGGAGAGCTAGGTCTACTTTTTAAATTCTTTCTGTAATTTATCCAGAGTGGGATATAGTTTATATGCTTTTTGTATTCCTTGCTGTGCTACAGGAAAGACTGGTGCATAGCAGACAGGACAAACAGTCTAGGAAATTATGGGTTAAACTGCTGTATCCTTCATGTATTGATTGCTAGCACTGGCAGAGGCAATGTGTTTTGAGGTTCCTTCAACACTTCAGTACTAATTTGTCTGCTATTCACACATGTAGATGTTATGAAAAGAGACAAAGCTGTTTAATAATGTTCCTTACATAAAGTGTTTTTAAAAGTCTGTTCTTATAAGAAAAGGTTAAAACTCACTGTCAATAAGAGGAAAAGTACAACAATCATACAATTATTCTTCGTAAAAAAATCTTATTAAATTCTCTTTCATTTTAGACTAAAAGGAAAGCAGAGCTTTTGATAGATTAATTAGAAGCTGAAATGTGTTTATTACCTCCTTTTTTTATATCTTCTCATTTTCTGTTGATCAGACTGACTTGATCCACTCATCTCATCTTTGAGCTCATTTCATCATGAACTGATGAAGTGTTTGAAAGAACTTGTGATGCCCTGTAAAACCAGCTCTCCAAAACTTCATTTAGGACTCCAACTCCAAATACTTCTCTTTAGTTTGGAGGAAGGGAAGGCTTAGAAGAGGAAGGAAAGCTGCTTTCTACCTGTCAAATTCTGCCCACCTTCCTGCAGCCTGACTCACCCATCCACTGAGAAGAGGAAAAGATTACTCCAAATGAACAAAGGTAGCCAAATCTGTCCTCTGTAAGGAGAGTTTTATGAAAACAATAATTTTGTTGTTCAGGTATTAAGCTCCTCTTCTCTCACTTGAATTCAGCTTTGTATATGTGACAGAATTATTGTCTCAGGAGCAAAATACAGTATTGTGTGACAAGCAAGTGCCTGGTAAACACCGAAACAATCACCTAGTCTTGAGGAAAATGTCACATTTATGACTGGGGTACAAAAAGGTACATAAAATGTGGTGTGTTAATAGGCATGGCAGTGTAGTCTCATCTGTTGCTTTCTTGTTATACCCAGCAAGCTTGGCAGGCTCTCTCAATTTTCAGAGATACAAAAGAAGCCAATCTCAAGAGATAAAGACTTGGAAACAGACCATGGGTTTACAAAATAAGCATAATGAGGTTTTCTAGCAATTCTTCAGTTGAGCACTTGTGAATCCCAACCTGGGAGAGCACCACTCTGTCCTTGGGATACGGTGGGGTCAAAGGATGGCAGCAAGCTGGGCACTGAGCTCGTGGGAGGACACAGACTCAGCTAGAGCCCACTTGGAGGGTAGATCTGCTTGGAGGGGAAGAGAAAAGCAATGTTCTTGGAGCTGCTCTTTCCCTCAGCCTGTAACTTCTGAGAGGGGCACCCACAGAGGCACAGAAATGCTGCATGATGCTAGCTGTCCCTGCAGCTGCCGATAGCCATAGGCCACCATTTGCACAATCACCTTCTGTTCACCAACACACATGCTTGCTGGCAGCACCAAACCTGAGTTCAAATGTGACACAGTTATGTTTGATATGCTGTTGTTCTTTTAATGACAGTTGTTTGGTTTTAATGACAACATCTGCGTTTTCGCTTTCTTCTTCTCCAGCTAGCAAGATACGGGAAGGATTACAAATAGAAGCAGTAATGAGACCTGATAGAGTTTTACCCATGTAGTTCAGTGAAAGAAAGTAAAGCTCAGCTTCACTACAGCTGTATGTAAAATTTGTGAGGAGCTGAAACGCAGCTATGCTAATAATAAAGGCAAAACCACTAATGATTTACTCCTTGATTCTTGGCATTTCTGTATTAGGTTTCTCTTACCGGAGATAATGAGGAACCCAGAAAGGTGACATCCAGAGGAGTCTGCCAGTACCTGTAGGAGGCACTGTGTGTCCAAGAATCCCTGCCTACAGGCCCAGCACCCTGCTGCTTTAACCCCCAGCATGGCCTGCATTCAACTTGCAAATGACAGGTTGCACCTTTGCTGGTGCCTGAGTGAACACTATGGACTGATGCTGAGCATTAGCATGTGCCATCTCAGAAACACTTTTCCATTGAATGTAAAAAGAACAAAAAGCTGTTGTAACTTCCCTCTCTTATAAAAGCCAGACACAATACAGCTTCTTGAAGTTGCTTATGTCAATTAAAATGTGGTTTTGAAGGTTACCTGTGAATGAAAAGCTTATTAAGTTTATGATGACCTTCTGGGTCCTGAACACCCTCTGAAAAGCCTTGCAGTGCATGCAGAGAATTTCTTTAGAAATATTTCTCATTTGATTTATGTTCTAGAAAGAAGTACAAAACCAATTTGACTAATTACCAAGATATTCCCCTTCTTCATCTGTGAGAAAAGATAAGGTTTCTTTCTGTGTTTTTGTTCTACCTTGTTACATGGAAAATTAAGTTATTCTCATATACCTGATACATGACACCTTTTGTTTCCCTTTCCATTCACAAAACTGATTTTTTTCTACAAAAGATAATGGAAACATAGACAAGAAAGAAGATAACTGATATTGTAGCTCACAGAATTTCTGCTTTGTTCTTCTGAGGACTGCATGCATGGCTAATTTTCTTAAAATTAAAAGGAAATCTCCATGTATAGATTTACTTATTGTTTCTACCTCACTTCCTTACTGTTTGAATGTTTCTTGGTATTAAATGTGCAATGTTTATCTTCTTGTATTCTCTCCCCACACTCTCTCATCCCTCTCCCCCACCTCTCATTTAAGGGTGTCATTGAGGCTGGAAAGCTAATGATGGCTGACACAGTCACTACATTTAGACTGCTATTGTGTGTGATTAATGGATGATATCAGGCCAATATTCCATTGGGTTTCTCTTATTGCCATTGGTCCTTCACTTGTTCCCTCGCTTTGATGAAAATGAAACCTTGCTTGGACTTCTCTGTGTTTTGATTGAACATAAAACGGGGGAAAGGGGTGCATGGCAGGTGTCCCTAAGTAGCCTGTGAATTGTCTGTTCATGGATATCAGTCTAAAAAGTGAGAGTCTGTAAGTGGAGGCCAAATCTTACTGACTACCACTGCATGGTGTAAGCAATGTGTAACACTACTTGCTCTGCTCTGGGTCTGAAGAGGCAGGATTTGGCTACAAAAAGGGTAGGAATATAATTTTTCCTGGTAATTCTCCTACCTGGGTTACATAGATGAGTTTGCAATCAGCAGAGGCTTTCCAATAGGAGAGCGACTGAGCAACAGAGACTCGAATACCTCCTACTAGGTATTCTGCAGGGGTTTTTATTTTCACAAGCTCTAAGAAGGGAGAGTGTACCAGAACACACTCAGGGCAGGTGGAGCTTTATAAAATGCCTTTGGGCTGGATATTTTTCTTTTTCCATGTGAAAAGGAAGATTTTATTGGAGTTTTCTGATATGTTTTTGTAAAGGCTCCCAGCAACAAGCAAGTTGGCTTGTTAGCCTTTCCCCTTTTCCTTCCTTTCTATAACTATCCTTTTTTCCCCTAACTATCAGCTGGGTTTAAGAGAATGAGGTTTGTGCTCAATTCTTTGACACGTGGCTGTGCAGCACATGAAACACCAACACTCACAGCATTGTACAGCACCCTCCTGCTTTCAAACCTGGCTGCAGAAGATATTGCCAAAGAAAGAGTGCTAATCAGCAAAGATGCTGATTATAAAATCCTATTAAATTCACTGGGATATAGACTAAGCCATTGCAATAAAAACCTGCATATTTTGTAACTCTGTTTATATGAGCAGTCCCATGAGTTTCCATGGAATCACTCTTGGAAGTCAAATTAAGAATATGAATGCATCTCCCTGAGCTGTGTTTAACTTTCTCTAATTGTCATGACCAAATTATGAAAATTACTGCAGCACAGACATGTACTTAAGCAAGGGGATATTTTCAGATGTCTAAGATGAAATAAAGTAAATGTTCTTCCTTTTACTTCTGAGTATATTCTCTTAAACTATCTGAAAGAGATCACTTACATTCCTGGGCAGTGATGGTGAGAGGAGCAAAGCCAGGTCTGATGCTCTTAAGAGTTAGTGGGGAACTGTGGCCATTCCTGAAGCAGGCAGAACTGTCCCAGGATGGCACCTGTACAGATAAGATATTTCCTGTAAATGTCAGTGTAAACTGGCTTTCTGGGATAAAGGCATAATTATACTTCTGAACTGACATTTACTTTTAGAAAATGTGTCTCAAAGGAGAGAGATCACTTGAATGCTTTCTTCCCCATTGTTGCAGTCACACCTACAGGAAGTTGCTCAAAGACACAGAGCCCCTGGGAGTGAGTGGTGACTGTCCCAGCAACACTCAAGGAAGTCAGAATGTCCTCTTGTGTTTCCTAAAGTTGTAATACAGGCAGGAAAGACCCTGAGATTCATCAGTCGTCTGCTAAAGACTCAAAATACTAATGCAGGGTTCATTTTATGCAACAAAGTGCTCCTAAATCTCCACTAACTGCTGGGTTAGATACATGGAAAATGAAGCAGCAATAACAAGTCTGAAAGAGTATCTTAACTGGGAATGAGGGCCC
Organism: Bucco capensis; assembly: GCA_013396975.1. NCBI lineage: Eukaryota > Metazoa > Chordata > Aves > Piciformes > Bucconidae > Bucco > Bucco capensis. The sequence goes on along the minus strand of VWZO01013335.1, from coordinate 353,066 downwards.
TGCTCCTTCTGGGCTCAGGGAAGCTATCTGGTCTGACCACGTGTAAGTTCATGTCTAATAAAGACATATGCATTGGTGCTAGCCATGCCAGGATTTTCAGGCTAGAAATTAGGCATGAAGTAAAATGCATTCAGAGCTTTCATTAAGTGAAGAAAACAGAGGAGCTGATATTTTCAGTATAATTGCAAAGGATCTTGTAGCCTGTATGAGTTGCTGCAGGGAGGGTTTTCTCTCATCCTTGGCAGGATTACCAACACACCCTTTGCTGCAGCAGTGAGCAGAATGAACAGATCTTGGAGGGTGGGTGTGGAGCTCTGTGGCATGCTAGGTATCTTAAAAATAGGCTTGAATGCTTTAGTCTCTTTCTGATCCTGTTTGATACTATTTATGTTAAGGCTAATCTGGATGTATGATATTGCTATAAATAATTGAAAAGCCACAGTGCCTTTAAGTGTTTTCTGTAATGGACTCAAAAGCATTTGGAATTTCACTATGAGAATTGTCGGAACGTCTGCACTCTCCTTATTTTAGCTGTGGGAGGAAGAGAGAACACCAAGCACAGTCCAGCTACAGAGGGAAACAGAAATGTCATCAGATTAAAATTATGCTGTCCAAGATCTTCTGCACTGCCAGAAGTACCTTACAAAAGAGAGACTAGACAGAAGAAAGAGGTAACTTTATATCATGAGTTCCAATATATCATTTGGGGCTTGGAATCAGAACTACTTCCAAGTTGATTTGTAGTAGTCCAATTGCTGCTGTGTCGTATCTCACTCTACCATGTCCAAGCCTTTGTAACACCTCTTGTGCAGAAGTGGGCAGTGGCCAGCTGGGCTAGCACTGTAATTTTGCCATAGTCTGAGTGCAGTGGAAGCCCCTCACTGAGTATTTACCCTTGAACACACTGCAGTGACCTGGTTTCTCTTGAGAAGGCTGACAGTGATTTCCAGCACAGCTTGCTTATAAAATATGTGAAAGATCTAGTCACCTTGCAGAAGCAGCAAGCAGGGTGCTGATGAACTCTCATCCTCAGGCTCTGGTTCTCCAGAGACCCCAAGGCTGTGGCTAAGAGACAGATGCTCTTCCTCTTCTGGGACCTCTGCCTCCTTCCTATCTGCAGTGCCCCTCTCACTCTGCCTTTTCTACCTAGGATGCCATATAGCTCTACCTCACTAGGCATAGTGTATATGGATTACTTCTGATGGTTCAGTCACGAGCTCTTGTTGCAGCTTTGCAGACTTGTCTAGCAGCATTTTGCCTGCATGATGAGGCTGGTGCACAAGGATCCTGCACATTTTCCCCTTTTGGACCAGAGCACAACTGAGAGCTTCAAGTCCCTCAAGCTATGAAGTAGTCTTCAGCACCAGAAGTAGTGAGCTCACTGCTGATGTTTAAAAGAGCTTCCTCTGACAAAAAGTCTCCTTTTTTTTTGTGTGTGTGCAAAATGTTTCCTGCATTTTCTACCAAATTTGAGCTTGTTTCCTTAAAGAAAATCTCTAGTCTCTTTAAATTCAGTTTGTGCTAGAGGAGAGGTGTGAAATATATTAAGCAGATGAAAGAAGCCAAATCAGTGTAGGGATAGACATTCAAGAGACTTAAACTCTAACTATAAATTATTTAAAACACTGAATTTGAATTTACAATATCCCTTCAAATCATTCTGTGTATTCCATAATTGGAGGTAAGACTTCTAGAGACATTCAGCCTGCTCCCCTGTGCTCAGCATCTCACTTGCTTTCCTTTTCTTGCAAGCTAAGTACCTGACAGCTTTTTCTTCCTTTCTGATCATGCTACATTTAAAGTTCTCTTTAGGTGGACTTTAACATTTGGAATGTGAGTTTACAGCATTCTCCCGTAAGAAAAGTCCCTCTCCTTGTTTCTACAAGCATTTTATAGTTAGAGCCTTCCAGACAGAGGTACACAAGGAAAGGTATGTGCTTTATTCACTGTGTTGTGTAAGACTCCCTTGCTAGCATCCTGGCTTGATTCACTGAGTGGAAGACTGCTGCTATTTTCCTCATTTTTCGCTTGAGAGGGGAAAGTGGATACACACAGAGCCATGCTCATGGTGTCAATTTCCTTATCCCTGTAGTAAATTGGCCTGCTTCAGAAAAAGAGGCTGTTTTTCCTTATCGAGTATGAGTGTTAGGATTGGAATCCAAAGCTTCACTTGCTTCTTTGGAGAGGTTTTCAGTCTGTTACTGCAAGTGCTAAATCCTACACTTCTGCTGACTGGTTGGAGGAAACACCATCCCCCAACTGCGTGGGTTTTAAACCTGTTTTATATATATTTTAAGTGCTTTAACACTCTCCCTTATATGTGATGGGCAATGTCTAAGCCTGGATGTTGGACAAAACATCAATAATACCCGCTGCTTCTGTTGAAAAGAAAACCTCTTGCGGCTTCCCGTGCATCCATTGTGTTTGTAAATCACTCAGGGCACATGACCTCTTAACTGTATCTTGTTTCCAACTCGCAATACGATGAAAGGTGATTGGGCTCCAAGTGCTCACAATCACTCTCCCCCTTCTCTCTTCCATGTGATTTCCCTTACCCTGAGTTACTTTGACAGAGTAAGCCCAGCTGGAACCAGCCTTCTCCAGCTGAGGGGCAGCAGGAGCAGGGCGGTTGCATGCGCTCCTTGCTCCCGCGAAGGGCAGGGTTGGTGATTTATTCCTGTCTCCATTATGGAGAGGGACTTTAGCAGTGGGAAAAAGCAAACCCTTTGCATTCCCTGGGACATCAGCACAGTCATGGATGAAGGGGAAGAGGAACAGTTTTGCCCGTGAGTAATAACACTTAATTTGGTAGCCACTTTCTGTGCTGGCAGCAGAGTCCCAGTGCAGCCAAGCCGTGGTGTTGAGAACTGCCCCCAGGTTACGTGGGGACAGAGTGAGGTCCGTGTGTCCCCTCGGTTTGCCAGGGTGTGCATGCAGCCCCCAGCCTCCTCAGAGTGTGACCTCAGCAGAGGACAGCCACAGTGTTGGCACACCTTGGGCATGTGCAGTGGTGCAGGGAGCTATGAAGCTTTCTGGGCAAAGAGGAGGAAAAATCAAGCTAGATGCAGTTCTTAAGAGCTGACAGAGAAGACGAATCCAGGCTAACCTGTATGCTAGTACACATTTGATTTTTGGAAAGGAAAGTCTATGTATTTCTCCTCTTAAATGGTCAAAAGTAGTACTCTCCTGAGTAAGAGGACTTGTTTCTACCTAGATGCTGTGTCTTTTGATGTTGCAGACCAGAAGAATATGCCACTGCCAAAACTGCAGCAGGGAGAATGGGTTTGAGGGGTGAGAGAAGGGTTGGCATGAAGAAAGAGATGTTGACAGCATTTTAGACTAATATAGTGACAAAATCAAATTTTGCTTCAATTTTAATCTTTGATAAGACAAGCAGTCCTGGCTGAATTTCAGTACTAATTGGGAGTATCTCTTTTGATCATCATACACACACCAGACTGCAGCATAATCTTTAGAACTGCTTAACAATACACAAGGATATTCAGATGTCCTTTGCAGTCAATAATATGGGTATGTAAACAATCAAGATTTTTTAAGTGGAAACAATGTTTTTCTGATAGAGAAACTTTCAGGTGAAAATTTGTAACTCACAGCACTTACTGACCTCTAATTTCTTTCTGCCTGACCCTGATGGAGTATTGGACAAAGCTGGGCTGGATCCACCAGCTGCTCTTTATTCCCTTGATCTTTGTAGATTAAAGAGGATTTTATGAGGAGGAAGTTTTGGGTCTCTGGAGGGAAGAGGCATTGGGGAGGATTGCTCTGCATGCTTTTAAAGGCTTGTGTGTTGGTTAATGTGCTGCTGTACAGTCTTTCAGCTGTGCAGCAGTGTTACTGCTTCTTTTCTTCACTGGGAATCAAGGAAATAGGGAGAAATGAATCCTTTTCTCTCACACAAGGTGTTCCTCTGAGTTGAGATCATGTACTAAGGCTTGGTACATACTTTTGGATGTGTGCCCATGCCTATTTGCTTGTAAGGCATCCTATGTTTTCCTGGTTTGGGGGACATGGAGTGTATCTTTGTTCTCCAGGAGTAACAGACACCAGCCCAAGAGTTGTAAACTACACCAGCCATTTGTTGGGGGTTACTATGAGCAGGTACCCCAGACATTGCAAGGGCAGTGGTCTCAATCTTCTTTCCTATCATGCAACCCTGCAGAGCAGAGAGCTATATCAAGACATAGCCCAACTTAAATGTGAGATAAATTACCCTATTAATCAGCCCCTCTGGCAAGGCTTGTAGGAACAGGAAGCTTGAGAGCTGCAATAGCCCTTAGTGCCAGAGCCCAGGCTTCCCTGTGGGAGAGCTGCCACAGGAGCCATCATTCCCCTAGATTGAGGGTAATGCTTTGCTGGTCACAATTTCACACAAAGAAAAAGAAGTTGGATTTGAGAAAAAATAAATTAATTTTGGTACTATACAGATTGTTTCATTTACTTTAGGAAACAATGGGAAAAGGAACGAGACAGCACAAACAACATCAGCTTCTCGCAAGAATAATTGCACTCCTCCTGCCATTATAAAGAGCAATATAAAAACATGTAAAGGGTACCATATAAAGAAAGAAAACAAATAAGGGAAGTGTAGATACAAATCTTTACAACAGTGAATGGTGTCCATTTCTTATTATAATTATTCTGCCTTTATTAGTTATTCAGTTTAGTCTCAGCTAAACTAAATCTTGAAGTATGCATTTATACTTGCATATCTGGCATGCTTCCACCCTCCCTCCATAACACAACATACAAGGTCTATTCAAATGGCTGCTAATGGTAACCCTCTAAGGAGATGCATAACAAGCTATTGGACCAAATGCAATTTTCTCTTGCAGTCATGTGGATGTCCTACCAGAGCAGGTCAAATCCACTGGGCTTTGATGCCCAGTGAAGAACAAGGGTGGGAGATAAAGGTACAGAGAATTCAGTAGGCTTTACCAACTCTGTTCATAACTCTTTTCATGAATATTTATATCACACACTGAACTACCATCATATAGATTTGCTTTTGACTCCTTGTTCTGCAGTGCCTACACCTTTCAGCATAAAGCATCTTAAGATGCTGAAGTGACTTTAATGTTCAACTTCATTCAGTTCGGAGTTTGTGGGGTTTTTTTTAAGTTGAAGATTAGTATTTTTAAATGAATTGATCTAATGCTTATTGAGGTGATGCTGATAGGGTGAACTCTGGCAGTGTCATGGCTTTTTTCTTTTTGTTCATTTCTAGAGTAAGTATTATTCATTTCATATGTGAACAGAAACACAGTAGCTGACTGACCCTTACATTAGGAGGTATATTGGATTTGTTAGCTGCCTGTGCAACCTTTGGCTTCCTGAGATTCCTGATCCACTTGCAGTGAAGCTTCCAGTGATGTTTTTCATGGATTTCAGGGTGGCAGAGAAGCAGTTCAGTGAGCAGTGGAGCCCCAGGCTTATGCTTTGATTCCCTGAAGACCAGGCTTCCCAAGTTGAGCCACTGTGCAGCCATAGGTTCAGCTTGGGTGGCTGTTGTTTTTGCGCCTCGCTTCCTCTTTTCATGAATCATGGTCAGACCAATCACCTTTGATACTCCTGCTATTCTATCAAATCTCCTCAAAATTGGCCAGCAGCTTCACAAGCTATTAAGAATATGTAGACATAGAAATGCTAGAGAAGCCTTGTTAGGAAACCATAGTAGATACGTATAGATATATCTGAACCAGATTACTTCCAGTTTCAGCATTTTACTTTGTCACTTGGTCTTTGGAGGAGGAGAGTATGGTGTTTCCAGCCTAAGCCCTATGAAGGTCCTACATACCTTCAATTCCTATTAAATTCCACATAAACTCAGTATTACTCTGCAAGTTTCAGGCTCTGGTCAAGGGTTTGGATCTGGCTATGACTTTCTTCAGAACGGAGGCAGGTGCTTTAAATAGATATTATAAGTTAATCTGGAGGAGAAAAAAGAACAACAAACCTCTCCTCAGAACTGTAGTGACCTCAGCTCTATTTTAAATGATCTCCAGACTTGCACTTGGCAACAAGAATCTTACAGAGATCATTTGACGATTTCTTGTCTTGCTTTGAGGCAGATGCTATGAAATGCCTAAACCAAAAAGGGCTTCATCTTGGCGTGTTCTGTCATAATATGATTGGACTTGTGGTCACAGCTGCAGCACAAGCACCATTTTATTTGGGGAGATAGAATGTGCATTCCTAAACCCCTCCAGTAATGGTCCATCACCTATAAAGCAGTAACTAGCTACTACACAGCTGGCTTGAAGCACTAAGACAATTGTGTGAGGCACTAAGTTAGGGGACAGGTGCCCAGGGCTGATGCGCACACAGGAGGTTGGGAAAGCAGGGTGGGAGAAAGGAGAGCTTATGGCAAGCTGGCTTATGCCCCCCTAAGGGCAAGAGCTCACAAAGGAAAGAAATAAATCTTGGCTCAGCTGTGCCTGGGACTAGAAGGAGGAAGGCTGAGAGGCAGCTTGGAGTGTTTGCTGGTTTGGTGCGTAGTTTGTCACTCTGCAACTTCTGCTCTTCTAAAGTTGAAGGTCACCTTAGATTCAGGCTTGCTTTAGATTTGGGTCAATACAGGAATTGTCTCATCTTTCCTTAGAGCATTAGTGGTTACATTAACCACTGGGGTTTTGTCTGAGAGGCTGCATTTTGCTACAAGCCCCAGCTTGTGCCGCAGAGATATTGAGCCTAGTTTGGAAGCTGCAGGAATGATGATTACTCAGAAACTTGTGGCTTTTGGGTTCTGATACCACAGTTAATGTGCTGATGCTCACTTCAGTCCTATGCAGCAGTATCTTCATTTTTGACAAGAAGAGAGTGCTTGTGAGTTTGTGTGAGGCAGACAGGGTGCTGTGGAAAGATGGCAGACACAGGTTGCTATAGTGTTTAGGACCTAGATGAAACAGAAGGGGTAAAGCAGCTTTAAGGCTGGAAACTTTTATTGTCTAAAATCACTTTAATATCAGAGATAATGTACACCAACATTGATATTCATGAATTATTATTTTTAAATAAGTTTGATATTATTTGCTTTCAAGAAAATAAATGCCTGAGATGCCTCCTGATAGCTTGTCAGAAATGTGTTTGAGCAAGAGATTATTTTACTCTTGTAGAAGGAGGAAAAAAATCTAATTAATTTTACCTGTCAGCAAGCCAACTGTTAATTCAAAATCCACTGAGAAGCTTTTGATTAACTAAAAATTGTCCTTTATTAAGCAAATTAGAGCCATTCAGGCAGCACATGAGACATTTGTAAAGCCACTATTAGGAGTAACTTACTGAATAATTTTACAGTAAGCAGTTGATTTGCCAGGAAGAGGAGACCATTTCAGTTTCACTAGAACTGGGTATAGTCAGAGGTGTAGCATTACAGCATTCAGTGAATCTAAACAGCTGTACTGCTCAGGATGTTCCTAATTATTTGTTTCCTGTATGAAAAATCTGCTTCTTATACGTTAACACTCAGGAATGTTAAAATATGAGTTAAGAGTTAATAAACTGCACTGCATTTAGTCACTGTGCCAGCACTCTCAAGAAGAGGTGACCTTAATTCTATTAAGCAGACATTATTTTCAAAGTGGTATAAACTAAGTGCCATACTAGAGGCAGCAAGCTATTAGACTGCAAACTATTATGTATGAGGGAACTACAGTAATTGTCAGTGATTCTTAATATATACCAAACATGAAGTTATTCTAGAGTGCAAAGGCAGAGAACACAGTGATGCTTATGTAGGAGCTAGCATGCAGTAACATGTTACCTCAAAGCTTGTAGCCCAAGCACTAAATCACTCTAAGACCTTTTTAATTCTATATGAGAGCATCTGTAAGAGAATTTAATGAAGTTTACCTGCACTGCCTTAAAAATGGATTGGGATTAACTCTGCTGACTGCTGTGCATACCCAGGTTGTGGTATATGAGTGGGATTCTGGAAGCTGCTAAGGAACAGCTGAAATCTGTTCTGCCAGTTGCTTTATGGATGTACTGCAGTGCAGGGGATTCAGAGCCCTCTTGGGAAGGGAATTGCAGATGTGACTGAGTGGGGAGTGCCCTCCAGATGCAGAAGTGACACCAAGAAGTGCCTCTGCTGTTGAACTTGTGTGTGTGAGAGAGCTAGGGACTGCCAACCCTGGTGCAAGCTGGCAGCTTGTAACACCTGTCATGGTACAAATCCCTAACACCCAAATCAGGCTCCCAAAATCTCTGTTTCACATCTCGTTGCAGTGGAAGGTGCCACCACGTCCAGCTCCAGATCTAATCTGACAGTGCAGCTTTAACTTATGTATTACATTTTCTGTGAGTAATGCAAGGGCCTGGAAAACTTGTTTGAATCTCCCACTGACTCCTTGGCACACTTCCCACTTTCTCTGTCTCATTTGGCATTTCTGTGCTTGCTCATAATGAGCATTCACAGAACAACAATGAAGAGGAAATTTGGTGGAGAATAAAGGTAAATTTATTAAGGCTAACAAGTGCAGAGAAAGCTGATGTGTGCTGTGTCTATAATTTTGCCAATAACACTGCGACAGAAATAGCAATTTAGGGTTTGCATTCAGCTTATGCATCTGCATTTCTTCTCTGTTGCTTTGCCATCAGACTAACAGCCACTGCAGAGACCATCAGTGACAGTGATTACATTATGACCTTTTAAAGCTTACTTTCAGAGTAAAGATTTTTATCCCATGTTACCAATAATTGCTGACCGAGTTTAATACAATCCTCCCAGTGCACTGGAACTGCAGGGTTTGTGATTTCCATGATTTAATAGATCAAGTGTCTTGACTGTGGGGGAGACAAACCACTGTAACAGGATCTTTGCCATTTGGTGGATTTCAAGTTTCCTACCAAGATGCTCTGTATTTGCTGTATGTCTCTACTGCCCTGGTCTTGCAAATGACATTACCCTGCTGTAGAGTGTAGTCATGTCGGAGCCAAACTCTAGGAGTTTTCAAATCCCATGTTTCAACCCTCCATGGCATGCCCTTTTCCTAGCAGCTATATACTGCAGGTGGCCCAACAGATGCTTCATGTGATGGAGGGAAAGGACACCTGTAAAAGCCATGACACACTGATCTGTGTCTGTGTGCAAAGATGCTTTTGTGCACACCTTGACAATTCCTGTGCCTGACTCCAGTCCTGTGTAGTGTGTTAGTTGACTCGTGACACATGCATATGTCAGACAAAATCTGTTGGGCACAAAATAAAAGTTGAAAAGATGCTGTGGTTATGCTAATAACTTGAGGAATCAGGATGAGCCCGTTCATGTGAATTACAAAATAAACTGAAATTCAAATTCAGGTGAAATCTGGAAAGTTGGTTTTGTTACTTTAGATGTTGCATCACCTAAACACAGGTGTGACAGGGAATGACTGATCTCTAAAGTCAGTGCAGGGGGGCTTGGACTGTTCAGTGCAACAAAAGCTGCTCTGAACCCTTGTCCTGCTCTTTGTGTTTTGGATAAAGATGTCCATGCTTACCTTATGGTTGATGGCAGTTTGTTTCCCCTATGAAGCAATTAGCATACCAAACCTCTGCCAGAATTACCACTTCTAGGAGTCTTCTGGGAATGTGCTTTTTAATTTACTTAGTTCTAGGTCTTTGTTGATGGGACAGCTGACACTTTGCCAAACATGACAGCAGTTTGCAGAGTGAAAATGTGTTGGCTGGGCTCTGGATGAGAGTCCCGAGCTGAATCACAGGGACACTAATAGTAACGGCTCCTCTTCATTGTAATTCCTGCTCTTGGCATCAGAGGAATGGCTCTGTACTAACAACCTGATCAAGAAAGCCTTTGCAGCCCATTTCTTATCAGTTTGTTGAACTAGCCAGCTCTCCCCCCCATATTAATATCCCTATGGCATAATTTCTTCATTAAACAGAAAATGAAATATTTTTCTGCTCCTCTGCTTGATAGAATTCTGTATAAACAAGCTGGGAAGACTCATCTCTTAAATTTTCTAATGAAAGAAACTTCTGTCATTTTCTGAAACACTGAAATTTGGCTCTGACCATTAGATATAACAATTTTAATGCTTTTATTGTACAGTCATGGCATCCATCCTTTCCATGTATTGTCTAAAAGAGCATTAACTAGATACATGGGAGTTAAGAAACTAGTCAGCTAACATTTGAAGCAAACATTTTAGCAGCACACCCCCACAGTTTTCAGAGGCTGAACTTTTGTTTCAGCTGTGATGTTATACAATCCTATTTCCATGGCAAACTTGCAGATACCCACTTGTCAAAATTCATGGTTTATTTAGCAAAACTGTCGAGGCACATATGTGCCATATGCATTCTTCCATTCTCTACAGATATGCTTTTTAAAACAGCAATTTCCTGCTGCAATTAAGTCTGTTGCTTGAACTTCAATAGATGTACTTGGCATTGGAAGGGAATCTGGCTTGGATCCTTGTCACTAAAGAGAGCACTGGTCACAAAAACTCGACATATTCTTCTATTGTTCCATCTCCTGCCTATTACAGCCTTTTCAATGTCCTCTGTTTTGTCTGATACTTCTTTTCCCCATCCTGGTATTTATCCTATAGTCAGAAGGCATTCTTTCCCTGGAGAAAACTGTACCTACTACTTGCATACACCATAATATCAAATATATTGAGCCCTGTCTACCCATGAGTCTCAAAGGTCTGTCTATGTTAACTGTCGTGGTATTGCCTTCATACAACCCAGGATAAGCACCCAGTCAGTCTGAGGACAAAGCAAAGGTGTTACCTGCTCTTTCCAGTGTAGAGTTGTGGTAGGTAGGATATGAAGGTGGCACCACCTTGCTAGGTCTGGAGTGATGGAAAATAGCAACAGGCAATGAAAATGGTATGCTCAGACCTTGCACTCCAATTGAGTATGATCTGGGAACCTGGTCAAACCATAAAAAACTTCATGGGGCACTGCATTTCTTTTTGTGAGAAACTGTATAGTATTATATATATAAATTTAGTTTGGAAATGTTTTCATTGTGGGGAAAACTTCCCCTCCTACCTTTGTCACTTCTGTTCGTTTTTTCCTCATCCTCAACCATCACCACTAGCTTCTAACTCTTTGGTTTGGTCCCAGTCTTGATGCATCCCACCCCATGTGAGATGTATACCCCAGTGCACTCATACGTTTGCTCCCAGAAACCATCACTGGGCTCCAGGCTCAGATGTGTTTTGTTTCCTTTGCGTGTGGTGCCAAGAGACAAGCTAATAGTTGCCAAAATGTGGTAAATATAGGCAAAGCTCCCTGGTTCCAATTCCCAGTACCTGTATCCATGGCACAGGGCAATGTAGTGCCATGGAGGCCCTTGAGTTTGTCCTTTATGCATATGCTGGGGCTTAGCTGCCTAGAAAGACAACAGTGAGCCAGTGCAAATGGAAACTAGTCTCTAACAAGAGAAAGCACATTCTTGTAAAGGATGATGTAAAGCTGCTTATTTGGAGGATTATTATCAGATCTGCCTCTAACAAGGAAGCTCAGGCAACAAGGTAGCAAAAAAGCAAGGTGCAGAACTAAGGAACCCAAGCTTTTCTTTGCTGTAATCGCTATAGTGACATAATATTGGTTGATAGTGTAAAATGTCATTTAGAATGAATGGTGAGCCTTTTCTCCCTTTGCTGATCACTCCTCCACCCCTGACATTAATGCAATGCATGCTATCAAGCCATGACTTAACTCTGAGCCAGCTCAAAGCACAGTCACAGCACAGACAAAATGAATTTCAATACCTGAAGAACAGAAGCAAAATCCTTTCCCTGTCCTTGTCTGGTGTGTGAGGAGGCAGTTTTGTATGGTGGCAAAGCTATCCATGTTGAGAGAGGAGTAACATGAGGAGGGGGCTATGCTTTGCTCTGCAGGAGCAGAGCTGGAGAAGGGCAGCTGGGAACTTGCAGGGGAATGCATATGTCACTTTTTTGCCCACTAAATCACCCTAACACAGCCTTCTCCTTCCCTGCTCTAGCTTATTGAGTTGTGTCTCACTAGTGGTCTGTTATCACAAGAAGTCTCTCTCTGTACAACAAGCACTACTCAGTCTTTCACCTTCCCAACTTTGACATGTTAAGGACACCTGGGATGACACAGGGGAAGGAGAGGGGCTGATAGGGAAACCCTGGCTGACTAGACTTTTGTTTTATTAAGAGAAAATAAATATTAGCTAGCTGTGGTGAGAGTGTGCAGAAAGCTGTGGTAGGAAAGATGCCCAAGAAGGAGGGTTTGAAGCCATGTTATTCAATTTAAACACCTCACTACATGATGAAGCAATGAGTGACTTTGGGTACCACCAGGTTGCCAGCTCAGAGTGTGGAGGTTAGACTCCTGGATTAGGAAGTCAGAAAGTAGATGCTCAATTTGCTGGACTGATGTACAGGAAAATGAAGAGACCTACCTGAATTAGGCAGACTGCAGCTTTCTGCTGCACCACAGATAACAATCAGGGTAGGATATATTGTCAAGTGGTCTGTTTTAGGGCCAGCACTTCTCTCTGTAGTATTTTTGAACCTTCCATTATGCCATTAGTAGCAATATACATGGCAACTTTCAAGCAACATTAGTTTTGCATTCTTTTCACAGCTGAAAGGTTTTTTCCTAGTTGGTTTGTTTTGCTTCATTTTTGGAGAGAGAGGAGAGAAGGAAAGGAACCAAATGTTAGTAAGACCATTTGGAAGTGAAAGAAATGTACAGTTGTGAGGGTTGCCTGTGAAAGAAAGCCCTCCTGAAAGAGCAAGCTGTTACAGCATTTCCTGTTCTGTGAGGTTGTTAAATAACCAAATCCTTCACCTGAAATTGCTCTGTCCCCACTCTTGCCTGTAGAACTGAACAAGGTAAATGTAGCTGTTGTGGTAGTGGGTAGATGAAGTCTCTTATTTGACACAGCTGGAGCTTGATCCTCTTACTAGTAATAAATACTGAAGGATAAACAGAAGTTGGATAGAAACCAGAAACACTTGCCAACTGAAGTTCCTTGGTTTGTCCCAGAATAAATCAAAGGGCCTTCTGAGATAGCTGTCAGAGGTTCAGAATTAGACATATCCTTTCAGTGAAATGAACATGGATTGTTTTAATAGATTTCCCCTTGCTTTAGAAGGTGTGACAGCAGCACTGAGGATAGAGTCAGTAACAATAGTCTCATTCTCCGATCTCTACTCTCTAGGGGAACAGGCACATCTATTATTCCATTTCACTTGTGCCAGCACCCTCCCACCTCCTCCTCCTCCCTTGTTTCTAGAAGCATTATGTGTCACCTATAGAATATATGGCTCAAACAAGGTTTCATCACGTTGGCTAGCTTTTCTCCTTTGCCTGCCTGGTTTTAGATGTCCAGACACATAAAGCTATGTTAATACCTAACAAGGCTTAGGGAGAGTGTGCTTGAATTATTCATACAAAATACTGTCTAATTCATTCTTGAATTAATTTATTCCTCCCCTTGCTAAATGTAGAAAAAACCCCACGTATTGTACAACCACTATCATTAAGTAGTTCAAGCTTTGCCCTCTGATTGTGATTGCTTGAATATCAGACTTTTTTTCCTTGGGGATTACTAGTAGGTTACATGCACTTGGCCTGAATCTTCACTACTTTGCCCTACACACAGGACAAATGGCTACAAGTAGGGATAATGACCTTATTCCCTGTTTTATTTAAGTACATGTGTGAATCCAGTCCCTGGAAGCATGCTCCCAATTTGTCAGCAATCTGTTCATCCATTCTTTCAAATATAGTACCTTTCTTCCCAAGCCAAAACATAAAATAAGAGTGGTCTCCTCTGCCTCTTTCCTTAGCCTTTTGTGCATGTAGTAACCTATGTAATTATTTATTAAAAAACCTCTTTCCAGATAATGAATTGCTCCTCCTCACCTAAAAATAAATTGGAGTTTCCTTTATTCCTGTCACATGTTTTTATTTAACTAGTATATATGTTTCAATAAGTAACATTAGTTATAAAATAACAGACTACACTATTTTTTGCTATGTAAGTAGTAGGGAACATCAATTAGTCTTCTACAGTAATGCTGAATATGTAAACATATGCAGTGGTTAGTTAAATGTTATCATACCCACATACACCTGCAAACAACCAGCTTAAGATTTGTGGGTGTTTATTACATGGATTTAGCAGAAATGTTTAATTGATGCTCTTTTGTAGTCATAGACAAATTGGCTTTTTTTAAAGGGTATTTTTGATGAGTGTTATCCCCTATAGCAAAATTTGGTTTTCTTTGGCTGCTGTGGATAAAAAAAAAATGCTGAAGTGCCTCACAGATTTTTTTGGTGTTCTTCAAAGTAAGAAAGTCACAGGAAGGAGTTAAAAAACTGAAGTGCCATAAGCAGAGATAGATTTTGCCATCCTTCTACTGGAATGCAGTATCCTCCCAGTGGAAGTCATTAGACTTTTTTTCTCCATATATAATGAAGGACTACTGTGACTCATTCCTGAATTGTAAATGAATTTTTAAAACCTTTCAGAGCCACAGTCGGGGACATCATAAAACCCAACAGCTCACGATATCATTCCAAACTGTAATTCCTTAGCAAAGAGATTATACAGGTCAGCTGCTGAGTAAACCCTGTTTATGATCATTGAACTTCAGGTCAAGTGTATTGCTAGGAAATGAATTTTCACTGGAAATTTAAGTGCTGATGAACAAAAACTAAAAGCAATTATGACCAATTATACCTGTATAAAGCTAAGCATGTTTTTGTTGTTGCTGTTTTAAAATAGTAGTGACCAGAAATCATCAGAGAAAAATAAACAAAATCATTTCCATGGGTTTCTTGTCAAAATACATGCTATAGTTCTTCTCTCAACTCTGTGGGATGGAAAATGACATCATGCCAATCTTTCTCACATAATTACATTATTGTATTATTGCCTTGCTAGAAATGAGAAATCTCGTTCAAAACTATTGTCAAATAATGTCTTTTCCACCCTATTCTCACTTAGTCTCCGTTTTACAAAGTAATTGTTTCTTCTAATGTGAGTTTATCCCTTTTTCCATCATGTGGCCTAATATTGGCTTGGTAACTGGAAGAACAGTGGGCAGAAGATTGCATGTGAGCTGAAGCACAGTATTGCATTCCCTGCACCCTGCCATTGCGTCATCTTCCTTGTGTGTAATTCACCAGCAGCCAGAAAGGTAGCTATCACTCCTGAGATTCAGCTGTCAGGTCAGGCTGAAACTGGTGCAGAGGGACCATAGGATGATGACATTTTTATTCCTTTCTGTGGCTCTTGAAAAGTTACTTCAGTGTTGTGTGCCTCAGTTTCTGCGTCTGTAGCAAGCACATGGTTACTAATCTCATAGGACTACTGAAACTTAGTTCATCAATAGCTGTAAAGCACACTGTGCTCCCCAGATAGAAAATACAGATATTTTAGAAGACTAAATTGAAATAGTCAGAGAATCCTTCAGAGGTTTTAAATCCTCTACTCCATCCATTATGAACATCTACTCCAACCTGCACTGAGTAGTCCCTAAAATCTCTCAGTCTTTTTGTGAAAAAACACAAATTTAAGCACCTTAGTTGTATTCATAAAACATTCAGAGATAAATCTTATCCCTGCAAAAGCGAGTGGTTAGAGTTTTGTTTCCAATTTAGATTTAGAGTCTTCAGAATATAGAATGCTGCTTATATGCTTTGGGATCATATTCCAATGGTTTAATGGTTTATTGACTTCACATCTGAAAATCTTTGGTCTGGAGATGACATTTCCCAAAGGACTCTGCCCATTGCAAGACTTGTTTTGAGCCTTCTCTTCTGCCTTGCTATTGAATATTACATATGTTCAGAAATACATTTAATAACATCTGCTGGTCTCTGCAAAAACAATAACGTAACTATTTTATAATATTGCCTTTCCAAACATCTCATTTTATATGCAGGAAAGACCTCGAAGCAATGACAAAAAAAAGACTGTTCTCATTCGAAGAACTATTAAAGCAATTTTCTAAGGCAGATAGTGAGAAAGAAAAGGCAACAGAAAAGGAGTTTATTAGGGGATATATATCCCTTCTGTGCAATATAATTCTTAAGTAGAAGGGAGTACATAGCAAGTGTTTCATTCTTATTAAAAGAAAACAAAGTCTGGATGTGTGTGTTCACTTCCAGTAAGATAATATTGACCTTAGACCAGCAAACACTATAGGAATAGAATTTGTTTCCCTTCCATACAATTGGATGAAATTTCAGGTACAGGGATTGCCAAGGAAGGAGAAGGAAAGAAATCTTACAACACTTCAGAAGTTATCACTGTCATCTCCTCAAATGATCTTGGACTTTGAGGACAACAGGTGATTGATGTTACAATGTTTTTGTTAAATGCCTGGGTTATTACGCTAAGAGAAGTCCAATCAGACCTAGTTGTGAGGCAGAGCTTCAGTGAATATTTTACCCATTAATAAGCTAAGCTAAATCAGCTATGTCTCCATGCAGGAGATGTGAATTCACAGCAATAATGTGGTACTAAAATCTACTTTAAACCATAGAAATTTTACCCTGACCAGTCTGGGTGCTAGATCAGATTTTTAGGGGATGTTGCTTCCTTTCATTGCTCTGTTGTGTCTGTGGTGTATGATCCACATCTTCCCATCTGTTTAGAATTGGATGGAGAAGTCTACTTCCTCTCCTTAGAGAAGTGGAAAGGGAATGAAAACTTGCAGTGCTTACGTTGATCAGAATGGTGACTGCCTAGAGTAACTTCCTCGTTAATTACGGAACACTGGGAGACAAAGCAAACAGCTAGTAAAAAAAGGTCAAGGATTCTTATTGCTTGCTTCCTGTCCAGAAAAACAAAGTACAGGATACATGGCTCATCCTCATGGGGAGGAGGAAGCTCATGGCAATGCAGAAAGGAGGTTGCTCTTGCTGCCAAATGGTAGTCTCAACAGGAGACCTAATTCAGTCTCATGTCTTTGCCTGCATCCCTGAGGTGTTCTCAGGACAAACTCTTAAAGTGATGTTTTATAGCTTAGTACAATTGTTCAAACTGGTATGGCTTCCTGTTTGATGATTTTCAAAGTCAGGAAAGATTAGATCTCTGGTTACAGTGGTGTACCCATGTTTCTGAAGCAATAAGAGTATCATGGACAATTTAGTTCAGCAAAACTTAAAACATGCTGGATCTAGATGGATTTTTCTGCTATATTTTAAATCATCCAACAGAAAATGCAGTTCTCGTGTCTAAACACGTTTCAGCCTCTTTGAATCCAGTACTAGATCTCAAGAAAGTTTTGCTGATGCTGTGATTTCAAAGCTGAGCAAGACTCTACCTCCTGCCCCAATTATCAGCTAGTTTCTTTAATAATTCAAAATCCTTGCTAAAACCCTGACCTTAGAGATTAATAAAATGATCCTTTATAGCCTTTCCAAGTCAGGCCGATTAAACACAGATTTGGCACAGGCAACCTGAGAAACTTCAGTAACGTTATTCATTTAGCTAGCAGAGTTACCTCCCCTGCTGACGCACTCCCAATTAATGCCAAGAAAGGCATCTGATCCAGCGGAAAGGGACTGCTTGTTCCATGCTCACCATTACCTTGGATTCACTCCCAATTTAATGATAACAACACTCTGTTTTACTTGGGAATTTTAATTATTTTATGGAAGTGAGTAGCTGTTTGTCCAGCTCTCAAGCCTTTCTGAGGCCTTGGATGGGCAGCAGGTGTTTTGGAGGAAGGAATGCTTTCGCTCCACAGAGAGCACCTGAAGGGAACAAAGGCTTTTTCAGTATGGCAGTGGGTGATTAATTTATACCCTGCAGCAGCAAGATACCCAAGCTGAAGTATTTTATAATTATAACCAATGGTCTTACTCCTATCAGCACGTCAGCTTTTCCAGACCTAGGCTCTTTTGCAACCAAGCAGCATTAGCCTAGCTGAAGTGTGCCTGCAAGCCTCTCTGGTTAAACTGAAGCAACTGTACACAAAACAGCAGATTTAAAATTAGTTTGTTGTTACGTTAGTGTTTATGAATGCCAGCTGAGTCACCACAAGATGAATTTAAACTAGGTTGCTGGAGTTCATACGTAAAATTAGTAGGGTTTAGCTAAACCGATTTAAAACTTCTTGGCAAGGGCACAGGCAGCTGAGCAAGTCATGCTGCAAGGCTGCTGAGGAGGAGGCCCATGGTGGGGGCAAAGGGACACCTCTGGCCATGGCCTGGCTACCTGTCCCCCCGCAAGATCACAGAGAGCAGCTGGCCCATTGAAAGTCTCACAGTAAGAGGAAATCTTTACTTCCAAGCAGAACCACCAGACTGCTATCCATATACCTCATTAGCCAAAGAGCCAAGATCTACCATCCTTATCTAATCAGGCATCACTTGTGCTAAGATGTAAGAGGATATTATTTCTTAAATATGAGCCTCAATATGCTTATCTAAAATATTACATTTTGTGTGTTCTCTACTTTTAGTCATGCTATCTGTAAAACAAAAGGCGTTTTTAGTTTTCAACTTTTATTTATGTCTTTTCTTCTTTTTGCAGTAAATTAGTCACTAATTTAATAATCTTTAAGATCCATATGCTCACCCACACCATCTTTCATAGGAGTACAATGAGACAAAGATTATTATTTTCTGAACAGGGGTATAATTAAACATTTTGAATTTCAATTATTTCAGTTGATTAAAATGATAGATCACATAGTCTCCTGCAATTCAGGGAGCTAATTCCTGAATTTTAAATGTTTCAGAATTTTCTACACTTGTCTTTTAACTTGGCTTTCAGTCTTTGCTAACAGGATTTACTTATATCAAAACAGTAATACTCTCCACTGAAATAAAATAGTTTCTTTTGTGTTTTTTTTTCCCATCGTATGGCCATATTGGCAAGTTTCACAGCTGAGCAGTATGACAAATACCATATGTTCACCTTCAGGCCACTGTGTTATTTGCTGGTAACTGCATTTCCTGCTGCTGTAGTTGCTCTGTGAAATTAAGAGTGACTATGACACTTTCCCTTTATTACCTTTTATTATTATAGGCAACTTTCTAGAGTCACTGCTCCATGAAGTGGATGAAACTGTGTGTAGATTCTTATTTTGGATAAAACACAAGCAACATCTGAATTCTCAACAGAAATGACAAATGTTCCAATAGGAAAGTTGCCTACAAAAGATTCAATACTTTTCTGCCTTTATTCATTTATTTCAGCTTATATGGTTTACGAATCTAATGAAATGCTAGGCTAGAATTCCATTTCAGTATAAAATGACTCAAGGGACTATAGTAAATGTCCATCTTCATGAACAATACATGACAAAGCTATAGAGCATGTATTTTAATTAGTTTATCTAGTGGCTTGTAACTTCACTTTTAAATAAACAGAGCTTGTCAGACTGTTGTAGCAGGAGAGTTTGCTATGGATATTCATGCAAACATGCCTGTCCTCAGCCTAGCACAATTTGATTGAGCTTTTCCTTCACCTTGTTTCCATTAATTGACTTCCTCAATGAGTTTTTGCTCGTTTTTGTTCAAATTTTCCAAGAAAGAGGGCACAGCAGAACAGTGAACCAAGTCTTCACTGCCCACAGAACAAAACATATGTCAACAGGAGAGGAGAATTCAACAGAAAGGCAGGATTGAGCCTTTTATATGTTAGCCTTTTTGAGTCCTGCTTCCTTCAGGATCACAGAAAAAGGGCTGACTAAGTAAAAGGTTGCAGGGTTTGAGGGATCCTTGCTGTTTTTAATTTTTTAGCAAATGATGCAGACCAGCCAGAATTAACCTTCCCTTACTTCTAGGCCAGTACTGGGCCAAAGGGTTTCTTTCCTTGCTCCACTGCCTCTAAAGAAGCTCCTTCTGGTCCTCCTACACCCAGAACATTAGCTTGCTCTCCTGCTCTGATTGAGAAACCTTCCTTAGAGCTTTAGGCTGATTCTTCCTCTTCGTGCTTATATCCTTCAGCAGCTGAGCCACTCAATGGGGTGCTCAGCTGTGGACACGAAGCAGATTTCTACTTGGCTGCTGCACTGGAAGCTTACAGAATTGCTTTATTAGGCAAGCAGTCTTCTAAGTTAGTGACAGTGCTAGTGCTGTAAGGTGAAGAAAAAGGAAAAAAATAGAAAATCAACTGCCAAATTAGCAAAGGTGTTATTGCCTGGCAGGTTTAGTGTAGGAGCTTGCCAGACCTTTGCAGAAGTGAGGGGAGAGAGCTAAAGATACATAGCTGGATGTAGTCCATGTGCTTAAATAGTAATAAATAGTTCAGTTTACACTCACAAGAAGGATTTAGAAGGTATTCTTCCACCCAGTAGGGGTTTCCTTCAGGAGGTGTGTCTGCTCTTCCTACAATGTGTGAGGAGAATTAACATCAAAGAATAGAACCCATAAAGGCCAAAACAAAAGCTCTTTAGGTAGCAACTAGCAGTAGAGACATACAGAACTTTGGATCTGCTTCCCTCCAGTCAGTGATATTCTGGGCTTAGAGATGCCTTCATATTTGTGAGTCCTCTCCTGGAATAAGCTTCCAGAGAATCCAGGACAGCTCTTTCTCAAAAGAACAAGCAGGTGTTTTTCTCCTTTTGTGGATATGTTCAAGAACAAAAATCAGTCACACAGAAGTAGTGGTGGTACCAATTTTTCTTTGGTTTTGTTTGCTGCTTCTGATACCCCAGCTTCCAGTGAGATGCAGGACAACTGCAGATAGAGAGATTTCAGATGAAGCAAGGGGTTTGATGAAATGTAGTCATCTAAACTCACAGATGTAGTCCTGAAAACCTCTGGTTTATCTGCTACAGATTATTAACAGAAAACTTTATCAAGATCTATGTATTGGTTCAGGGACAGATTTGCTTATTCACATGCCTGAGACTGCCTGAGTCTCAACAGAAATAGGTGGGCACCTGATTCTGTGGCCAGACTTGGAAGCAATTTTCAGTGCTTATCCAATGCATTTGGTTGTTTAAAAACATGCCTAACAGAACAGGAGTGCTTACCTAGAGCACGAAAAGCAGTGTCCAGTCCCTCTTTTGCCTTCCTATCTGCCCCATTCCCCAAGCTTCATTTTTAAGTCTAAGGACCCTCTGAACAGCAGACCTTAGGGTTAAAAATTTCAGTCCTATCTCTAAAAAAAGCTCTGTGGTAACTGTGGAAAGTATAAACAAGTTTTTCTGTCATAAGTATTGAGTAACAGGATGAAAAAATAATTAAAGGAAGTAATTAGAAACCAATAGGAAGATCAAGATACATAATACTCACAAATCAACATAGATGCTATAAAAGAAAGTTGTGTTTTCAATCTACTGACAATTTATTGTACATGCTAGCATAGTGATGTCTAAAGTAAAATAATCTGAAATAATTTATTTGGACTTCAAAAATTAATTTTGCCAAAATTCCTGAAGTGGGGGCTATTAAGAAAATTAAGTAATCATGGAGTGAGAAAAGTGTGATTATAGAAAGCCAAATCATAAAAACCCAAGGAATATAAATAAATACCCAGGTGTCATGCTGGCAACAAGCCAGACAAATGACTGCAAAGCTGCACTGTGAATGCTGTCAAATGCATTTCAGATGACAGAAGAGCTCGCTCGAAGTGCAATAGAGTATGAAAAACACGTAACCAAGGGAACTAACAAAGCTAGGTAAACTGACAGTGGGATGAGACATGGAATATGGCAACAAAACAGTACCATGGACAATATTGCTAGTTTTAAAATGAAAAGCCCAACCACTTGGGGTGGGAAGGACCTAAAAAAAAAAAAATCACTGAAGTGTTCTTTATGTGCAGTGATGGTCAAAGTAATGTGACTGGATGTCTAGAGGAGGATAAAAGTTAAAATAAAAATAATACTAGATTGTTATGTCTGCTCAGCATGTCTTAAGTGACTAGATGTTCCTTTGGCTGTCAGCATGGAGACTGACAGTTCCTGCTTCATCCTATGTGTGTAGTCCTTAGGATTAGGTACACATGCCAGTCAGCTTTCATTCTGGTACTGGGGCTGGTGTGAGTGAAGTGCTTGGAAGAGGACTGGTGGCATTGGCCTCTTAGAGGAGAAAGAACTTGCACGTATCCTTGTCTAACAAAAAGACTTGCAGTGGTTTGGGGAATTTTTTTTCCCATTTCAGTAGGAAATAGGCAATCCGCTCAGGGAAAACTAAAACTGGAGTTGAAGTTTAGACACTGAAATCAATCAGCTACACATCACAGATCCACAAGAAACCAGGCTGCATTTACTTACTGCTCATGGGACTTACTTTCTTTTTTTTTTTTTTTAGTTTCTTTTTTTTCCCCCGTCCCAATCCATAGTTTGAATAAAAGAGGCTGAGGGCAGCTTCATCTGATTCTATTCCAAAACATTTTAGATAGATTGCTAAGAAAGGGAGCCAGAATAACTTTAGTTTCTCTGCACTTGGTCCCTTGCTGGATTCTGCCCTTCTTTTTTGTTATTTGTTTGTTTTTTGTTTGTTGTGGGTTTTTTTCCATTAAAATGTAATATTTTATGCCAGGGAAATGTCTCTACCAGTATCCTTGTCTTCCTCCTATTGCCCCAGCTCTACCAGGTGCTGCTGCTCTCTCTCAGGCTGCTGCCAAGAACCAGAAGAGAAGCTCTGAAGTATCTTGGCCATATTTGTTCCTGTTTGGTAGCATGCTCACCTGCTCTCTACATCTCTGCTCAAGTTTTCTTTACAAAGGTAGCCCTGATACCTTTGCATCCCAACCTCATAACAGTAACTGAGTAAAAGCCACAGTGACCAAATGATTCAGTAGCTTCAAGGACAGGAGATCCTCACTCTTACAACAAGCAGAACCTGTAAGCAACTCCTAATTCTAAGAACTGGAATAGATCAGATCCTGATAACAACCATGTGGTTCATTCACACAATATTTAGCTTGCCTTCTTAATTGAGACAAAGCTACTTTTGCACAGTGCAGGGCTTTGTTCAGAAGAGTTTATGTAATTCCTGATTCTGTGTGAGTCTGTGAATTGTAGTTCCCAATATGTTCTGGAGCAGCTTTGCTGCCATCACTGGAGATTGCCCCAGAGGAGGAGCAGGATAAGCTCAGCCAGAGCAGTACATAGAAAACAGCACGCTGCTTTCTCTTTGTTCTTTTTGCCTTATTTATTCTGGGCCATAGGAATCAGGTCCAAGAACTTCAAAAGCATGCCTGTAAATCCTGTTGCCAAACAGATTAAATCAGTCATTCAGTGGCTGCTCTGCACAGGTACGTTATGGCACTGAAGTGAGAACCATGTTAACTTGCTCTGTATTTCTGTGAGGACTACTTTGTATTCACTAGGAGATCCTTATGGTTGTGTTATTTCAGCTTTTTCCATTTGAATACTTAAGTTAATATTGCCTTCTAATTTTGTTCCTGATCCTAGAAGTGTGCTAATTGACATGCTGCTTGCCTTTTTGGTGACTATTTTGATCAAGAATCAGCAGTAGATTTTTGTTTACAGACTGAAGGAAGTTAGAACATTCTATAGTACTGTGAATTTTCTTTATTTTTTTTCCTCCTAGCAGCAGTAAGCTCTTGAAAATGCCCCATGTTCCCCATCAAAATAACACACTGCTTACACTGGGTTTATTCATCACAGGCTATCATTCAAAATGTTATTTGGAAGGTGAGCCAGGTGGCTCTATTTCATGTAGGCATTCAGATTCCTCCCCTCCTCCTCGTATAAGTAAGTATGCAGTTTCAGGAAAACACTCTGAATTGTTAATTTCTGGTGCACAAGCATCAGAGAGGCTTTAGCAGCCTCTGAGTCAATGAAGGTGGATAAGCAGCAGGAGAAGGTTGCTCTTCTCCTTACTCTCTGATCAGAATCCATTCCTAAAGGAGAGCGTCTCTATGGCAGCCCAGTTGTGTGTCCTGGAGTGCTCTCTGAAGTGTTTGATCTTCTTTCTTTCAAAAGTATGCTTAGGGGCAAACAAAACAAGGGTTGTTTAGAACATTTGTGGATTTGGTGACATGGTTTTCTTTCTCAGTGGTTGTTAGCTTTGTTGGGGTTGATATCTGGGGTTGATAACCCCTCTGGTGTTAGTGCTGGATGCAGGGGTTCCAGTGCCATACGCCAAAAGGCATAAAGACTCATTTCGGCTCATTTGGGTCTGTGAGTGACAGTGGGCATTTTGTTCCCTTCTGCTAACTTACCCCTGTCTTTCTTAATACATGTGCTAATTACTGTTGTATGCTGTAGTAAATATTATTTACTCTTTTTCCTCTCTCAAGGCAATTTGTGATTCATAGAGGGCTGGGAACAGCTGGAAGGTGAGGCAGTGATCCTGAAATTTTCTGGGACTAAAGTCAGTGATGTTTTTATAGTCATCCAAGTTTCCTGGGAGTATTTTGTGTTACATTACGTGGTTGTTAGGCACTGATGAGCATGCCTAATGAGGGCAGCCACTTCCCTCTGATAAATTATTGGAACAAACTGGAATGCTCATTAACATATCTAAATTAACCATGTGTGAACATTGTAAAGAGTTCTGCAGGGTACAAAAGGATCACTGTGGCTTACCCTAGTGTTTGGATCTGGGTTTATCACTTGTCAAAGAGCAGTCTAAATAAATAAATTACTTTCTAATAAGGGAAACTGTATTAATATAAAACTGATTTAAATGCCCATACCCATGGGCAGTTTCTTTCCTGTCAGTAATACCATTGAGAAGATATCAAGAGAAATAACTGCAGGAATCAGTGTACTAGTGAGAGGATAGATGAGGGCCCTCTGTGCCAGGGTCATACTGAACCAAGGAGAGGTGTCACCTTTCTTCATTTCAGAGGAAGCTGGTGTCCTTGGGCACAGCTAGCTGGCCATAGCCTTTCTAGGGCCACCACTTCTTTACCATAATCCCATTTTTCTATAGCAGCATGCACAGACACTACTGTATTATTCGTTGTTTCCATAAGCTGAGGCAGTCTTGTGTGGGCAAAGGAATATTTTTCTTCTAGGAAAAGTCAGCAGGCAAGAGGTTTTTAATCATAATATGCAAAATAAGTCAAAAGAAGTCATTTCAAAAAGTAGCTTTTGATCCAGTATAGCTTTTTCCCAGTAGGTTTGATCAGATAACTGGTTGCATTAATTGGTACTCAGTGTAGGAAGAGATGCTAAGTACTTCTGCCTGTCAGTTCACCCAGATGTACAGAATAATCCAAAAAGGCACATGCAGTAACTGACAGCAATGAATTCTGGAACAACTGACAATCATGAATAATGCAGTAAGGTAAAAAAATATCATAGTTGAGAAGCAGTTCACGGGTTGTTTAAAGTATTGTTCCTAAATGGAACTTCTCTTGTGAATTTCACTAAATTACACCGTAAACTATGAAGGTAAGCTTCCAAAAGAACAGTACCACATCTGAAACATTTAAATATAAAAAACTGGGGCCTGGGAGAGAAGCTCTATTAAAGTGACATTTTTGCAACTGAAAAACAAACATTCTTTCTTTCCTGACTGTATGTATAACAGAGACAGATTTCCACAGATTGGGATACAGAGATATTAAGATGCTCCTGCACAGACTACCTCATTTGATGCAAAAACAACTGAGGTCCAGTAGGAAGGGTCCCAATGAATTCAGTGGAGTGGAGGAAATATTTTTGCATTTCCTATCTCTTAAATGTGTATGAGCTGCCTTGGGATTGATTTTTACACACCCAGGCCATGCTTAGAGAGTCCTTGCACTGGTTTCCAAAGTTATGTCCACACAGTCAAATAAAAGAGGACCTGGTTTCAAACCCAGTCCAAGTGACAGGGACAAGCTTTAGATGTATGATGTGAAGCAGCAGCCTCCCGTGGATCAGGGCTGTCTTGTGGACAGCTGTTTGGAGAAATCCAGACCGGATCCAGGGGCTCAGAGAACAGTTAAGCTTTGTGGACAATCAGTAATCAAGCTTGCTCTCTGGCCTTGTTTTATTTAGGAGCATAATAGCACTCAATGTGATCCTTCCAAAGAACAGGAACAGCTTGTAAAAGGATAAGAGAAACAGAATGATTTCTGAGTAAATAATCTGACCTAGTGAATGATGTAAATGACTAGCAGAGGCACTGTCATGCAGCATGAAATCATTAATGTTATGTAAGAGCTGAAGGAATTCACCAAAGGCTGGTGAGCTTGTACTGGGATGTGGATTTTACTGACTTTTAGCATCCTTTTTTACTCCTGAAGCTTAGGCCACTTGAGAAGCTCTGTCTAAGTAATTGAATTTAGGCTGTAATATTTTGATGTTAACTGAGCTGGAAAGGGCTCTCCTGTTGAGCCCTTTATTTAAAACCAGACAGATCTTAATTTTGGAAGGAATGACTGCACATATCTTTTTGACCTGACCTCACATCACAGAATTAGATCTGAAATGTGACCTAAGAAAAAATAAAATGAAGATAGATGGGAGTGTTTCTGCTTAATCAACTGGCCTAAATAGCAGATACTGCTTTTGGTCATTGAGATCTGTAACTGAGTGGTGCAGAAGAGGAAGGTGGTGGTGGTGTGAGTCCCTTTCAGGCCAGCACTCTAGATGTTGGAACAAGTTGTAGTTCACTTTCATTGCCTTTCAGACTGAGGTTCCTTTCCACAGGTTATTTTCCTGAATGTTAATTAAAGGAGATGTCCTCATAACACAGTTCCTATTTCCTGACACAAAATCTTCAGTGTCCCCAGTTTAAATGGTAAGTGTTAGCTACTTAATAGCAGCACATAAAGTATAGCTTTGGAAAGCAGAGTGGACATGCCTCATTATCCAAATTAGGGATTTCACAGAAATACAAAAGCACGTGATTGACACACAGTGTGTAGCCAAGGGAAATATTACCCTGCAAAGCTTTCAGCAGAGTGACACTGAAAGCTGCACTGGGCAAAGTTCAAGTAACAGCAATAATGGGCTTCATTAGAAGAATCCAGAGTACACTGATCCGTTACTGATGAAAACCCAGCTCAGTGCCAGCTAGAACAAATGGTGGTTATTTTGTTTCTTTCCTAGTACCAAAGCATTTTGTTTTCTAGGCCTCAGAGCACTGTCTCCACAACATAAGAGAATTTATAAATGCTCTTCACACTGCCCAGGAAATTGATCTTGGATCTTTCCCTCCCTTCCAACCACTCCAACAGACCTTGTCTCCATGCCATGCTCCTGGTGTGTAATGGCTCTCTCACCCACTGGAACGTGGCTCATAGCCCCAGAGCAGAAGAGCTTGGCAGCAAACTGAGCTAAAATAAAAAAGGTGCTGCCTACCTGATTAGAAATCAACACCCTTTTGATAAAGGTGCTCAATATCATTTTAATTCAGTTTTAATTCCTGCAGCACCTCAGTAACTGTATACATTTTGGCTCTTCCATATGTCTCTCAATCTTTTTTTTCTAAGATTCCTAAGTCATTGAATAATAGAATTATTTAGGTTGGAAAAGACCTTTAAGATCCTTGAGTCCAACCAAGTCTGATTGGACTTGAGAATGTCAAGGATTTTTTTTTTTTTAATATACACTTAAATCCTTTCTGAACATACCTGAGAGAAAGCTGTGTACAACAAAGAGAATGTAGCCTGATAGGATATGTAGGACATTTTTTTATCTCAAGGTAATTTTCAATCAATGGAACTACACTTTCATTTCAGGGAAACAGAGAATCTTTTATTTTGGATAGCAACTAATTTAGGCAAATGGAAACTGCAGATGCTTTTCTGCAGATTCAGACATCTTCAAGAGACAGGCTAAGTTTGTTTCCACGAATATTATTCCCTTTTAAATCAGTTGCAGTATTTAGATGCAAAGTACCTCTTGGGTACTCTGATTTCATTTGTTTCAGAACACAAATCAGGTATATCTAGCTAATCCTCTAAAATTCAGCCATATTATCTTCTTTCATTAGCTTCTCTAAAACGTGTTTTTACTCTTATATTTTTAAAGAGGATTAATCTTTCCTAATATAAATCACAGTAGTCTCTTTAGTTATGGTACATCTTAAGGTTTACAAAGTCTAAACGATTTAAATGTTGATTTATGTTGCCTGAATTCTATTAGAGTTGTTGAGAAAGCAAGACTGGCAGTAGGATTATTTTACTGCCTGATGTGTCAGATACAGACCTTGTTGAGGACCTGGTTCTTTCTTGATTATTATTCAACATCTCAGCTAGTCCTTATCTTTTTCTTAAGAATTTGAGAACTAGTGAGAGATGTAAAATAATAAGGAATCATTAAGTTGCAAAAATTTGACAAACTCCCCCCAGAAGATGGACTCTCTGTATGACACTGATACCTGGAAATACAGGCAAGCCCTGTTCTGCCATCTGAGAACCTGAGCATGAGCTGTCATTTGAGAGCATCTGAAATCCTTAGATTTCTTTCCTGCATGCTGCCATTTGTTACAAACACTTATCTACTATTTTTTTTAATCTGATTTGAAACACATAGAACACTCCCACTTACAGCAAGTACTATTACAATCACAGAATCGATCGGGCTGGAAAGACCTCCGAGATCATCAAGTCCAACCCTCCATCAACTCTAATTTACTAGATCATGGCACTCAGTGCCACATCCAATCTTTGTTTAAAAATCTCCAGGGATGGAGAATCCACCACCTCTCCAGGCAGGCCATTCCAATGCCTGATCACCCTCTCTGTAAAGAACATTTTTCTGATCTCCAACCTAAATTTCCCCCGGCAGAGCTTGACAATGACTTTGCAGAAGCTGCCTTCTTTTGTAAAATGGAATTGGGGCTGATCAGCAGAGGTTGTCTTCTCTCCCAACATGTGCACTCTATACTATACTGAATCACAACTTCCACTCAGAGTGAATGATGGAGGCTTGACACAGATAACAGCAAGGAGACCAGTAAGCTGGTGTTGCCTAGGGCAAAATGAGGACATCAATTTTTTTTCTTTGGATTGAGATTTTTTTTAAAGCCATTGCAAATGTCTTATGTATATAATTCCTTGGATTTATTTTAAAAGTTGATTTTAATAGGTTGGCGGGTCTACAGTAAGAATGAGGAGTCTAGTCATAGTTTAGCCACTCATTTTCTGGGTGATCTCATAATGTTCATGTGCCAGGACTCTCAGAAAGGGCCTGGAATTTTAGGTGTCCTGGTTTAGGGATTTTTTTCATTTAGGAGGAACGTTTAAAAACATTGACTATTTATTTTAGGTGGAAACACAAACAACTTCCTTTGAAACAATTTGACTTTTAGTGTGAGAGCTTGCTTTTAGACAATCACATTCTGTTTTTTACTTATCCATGTTATGGACACAGTAATGCTAGTCATGTAAAGTTTTGCATCTCCTTTAAGGGCCTTTAGCTCTGCTTCATCTGAAATTGCTGTAAAGCTGTGAAAGCTGGGTGTTCCTAGCTTTGGAGCCTACAGTCAAGTGTTCGTACATCAATTTGCATTTTGAACCCTTGCCTATTTCAAACTGGTTTACATAGCACTGATTGTGGAGGCAGATATGAGAGGTATCTCAAGGACAGCTACTGAATGTGCCAGTTGGGTGCTCTTCCAATGAGATTGCTCAGGAGTACCCATTTGACTACACTTGCTGGCAGGATCAGAGGAAAGGAAGAGCATCCCAAACCCTTCATCTGCTATGCTAGGGTTAGCCAGTGCTGAGCATCCAAAGATATGAATACAAAGGAGAAAAAGGAGTATATAATCATTACACCTGTGACCCTTTGCCAGCCCCATATTCCTACCAGCTTTCTAAGAGAAATGATTCACTTGTGAACAAGCTAGCACAGCTGGGTCAGGGCAGTGAGGGCATGCCACTTGAGCCTCAACATGTGGAAAACTTCAGCTTTGTTGACCTCCTGGGTACATCCTGATCTTTGCTAAAGAAACTTCGGTAGAAAGTTCAGTCAAACAGGCAGTGACTCTGTTTTTATTTTAAGCTGCAATAGAGAAAAGGTGAGAACTTTGCCAAGATCTTCACAAAGGATTATTTGTTGTCGCTAACTCCCCTACTGATGATACAAATTCTCTCCTGAATAATTGCATTCTGAAGAGAAGGGCTTCAGCATTTAACAATGAGTGTGCTTATTCCCAAATTCAGAGAGCCCTGTGGTGATCAGCTGTTTAGGGGGAAAGGACTTAACCTGTGAGGACTGTGAAGGCAGCTACACTGCAACAGAACTGGAAACCTAAGACTGGGATTTGAGGTTTGAAGTAAAATTTAGAAAGTTTTGAGGAATGTTGGCTGTTTGGGTTCCTTGGTGGGCTTAAAAGGACAGAGGCACCTGAGGGCGAAAGCAGGGAGCACAAGTGGCCTGACAGATACATAGCAGTCCATGATAGGTATTTTACACTTCCTTCTCATGTCTCCTACTATTTACCATCAGAGAGATGCTCTGGATCAGCTTAACTGCCTAACTGCAAGCCAGCTTTGGTGACTAGACAAGCAAATCTGGCTCTGAGGCTTTCTGGCAGTTCCTTCAGTAAGACTGATTTTGTGCAATTCAGATTCCAATTTAATGAAATTACTGTGTGAATATATTTATGTGGGGATATAAAGTAAGATGCAAATTACTGAATTCACTTGGTCTCTTCCACAGAAAAAGGCGCTTAAAAAGGAGAGAGGAAAAAGGAGGTATGTCTCTAGTACAACATTGCATCATTATATAAATTCATGAATTAGAACAATTGAGATATCTAGAAATTTTTGAGAGGGTTGTTTTTTTTAAAGTGTGATAAGCAGAAAACAGGAAGGAGGTGATGAGAGTTAATTTAATTAATGTATCTTACGAAAAGCAGCAGCAACTTAAAAGTGTTATTGCAGCTCTTGGTATTTAAATATATGATCCTTATCAAACAGTTTTGATTAGCCTTTAAGCAAAACTGAACTTTGATTAAAACAAAGTTATAATATTAAAAGCTTATTTCACATTGTCTGTAGTAAATTAAGAGTATGCTTTTATTTAATGTATAAAAATTACAGATAATATTTAAAGAACTATTTCATAATTACCTCTCTTCTTGTAAACAGTGGCCTGAATGGTGTGATTCACTAATTCAATGTTTAATGCAATTTAATAGAACTTGTAATTTGAGTGGAGGTTTACTATCCTTTCTTCTCTTGCTTCCCAGCCACCTACTTTGTGGAGATTTAATATATAACCATGTGTTTGCTCTTTATCTGTTAGTGAAGGCAAGGTCAAGCAAGCATGATTTAGAAATAAAAGCGGTTTGTGGTTATCTGTAGGAGTATGTTTATTGCTCTGGATTCATCCTTTACTCATCTCTCAAGAAAATTCTGTGATCTTTATCCTTGCAATGGATAATTTCACCACTTTTGAGAGCAGACATATAGGTATATTCCTCATCGTGGAATATTAGGGACATGAGAGATATTTTAGATGCAAGCCTTGTAGGTGAGGAAAGATATCTTTCATATGACCCTTTTTTCCCTGGAAACTCAGCATAGAAATTGTAGGACAGGTATGATGCCCTTGTCATGACCAAGTTAATTGTTGGATTCACTTAATGAAACATTCCATGTTACACAAGTTTGTCACAGACTTGGAATATCAAATTACGTAAGCATAAGAGGTTGTACCAAGGGGACTTCTGCAACAAGGGCAAAATGGCCACCAGCAGGGAGTGGTATCCCCTGCCTTTAGGGGACAGAGCATGGTGGCTGCCTGCATCGTCAGCAAGCTGACATTTACAAACTGTACAATGATCTGACCAATAGGGATTATGGATGTATCTTAAGACAAACAGGTTTTACTTTCAGATGAGAAATTTGTCGTTGTCTTCCCTTCCAACACAAATGAATTTATTCAAATGCTGGTTAAATTGGCTGTTGTCTAAATGACAGCAAGATCAGGATGCCTACCAAGGGCAAAGATGTCACTCCCTTTCCTAGAAACTGTGTACTGTTCATTGCACACTCTTAAATCCATGCCATTTCTTCATGAACTTGTGATATCCCACCAAGACCAACTCTTAATGCCTGCTTAACAAGTGAGGAGTCTGGAGCTTGATGCCATCTCTCATCATGATCCTGCTGTGTATCCCTTGGAAAGTCTTAAGTCACTACAATCCATTCCCTGTTAACTCCTTCAGTTAGTTATCTCCCATAACCTATTGGTCATGGCTGATGTAGTAGATGGCAGCAAAAATGGATATTTCTCCTCAGAAGATCATTGTTTATCCATCAAATGCATTGAAGTGTCTCTCGTTTCTGTTTCGTGCTGAATCTATATTAAACCAGACTCAGGAAACCTATTGTAGCTAAGTAAACGTGAAAATAGATTTTTCCTTAGATTTTTGTCATTTCACTCAGATTTAAAAGCATGGACTAGGGATTTTTTTTGTGTGTGTTTTAGTAGAAATAATTTCAGCCTTGACACGTCAGTGGATCACATTACTCTGAGCAATCAATATGACTAAGGAGTAAACTCTTGGACACTGTTGTTAGAATCACAATGTTCTTTCCCAGGTGTGAGAGAGGAAGCAGGTGTGTATTGGTAGGATCTAGAGGATTCCTTCATAATGTAGCTAAATGTCAAAGTAGGTTAAGTACTATGAAATGACACAACACTCTGTCTTTTGCTTAATAAATAAAGATTAATAGCTGACTAGTTAATTCAAATGTTGATGCCATATTTTAGGAGCTAAGATGGTTCAAACTATGATATAAACAGAAATATTGAAATGTCTGCTTTATCCTTCTGCATCTTTAAAAAAAAGATCCTTTACAAAGGACTGCAACTGCCTGCTGCTATTGCTTTTTTTTTAGCAGTCTTTAGAGAGCTTACAATGCACAGTGACGTTTGGGAAGTGCTGACTGAAAACAATACAGGATTTCACTTGTCTACTAACTTGTACCCTTGGCTTTTTTAGTTCTCCTTACAAATTTGCACAGCATGGTATGTTTTGAGACTTCCATTATAACACCAGTTCTAGTAACAGCTTTCTCTCCTTGGCTGGACATAAAGCTGGAAAAAGGGAAACATATTTTTCCTTTAACCTGAAGAAAATTAAGGTCCTTCTTTTTAGAAAGAAATTAAATACACAGAATGCATGTTTATGATTGAGAAAGAGACCTAGCTCAGGCTACTCTAATACGTAGGCATTTTCATGCATTGAGTTTTAAATAGGCAAATGTTTGTGTATTACATTAATAAAGGAGAGGGCATTCCCCTGGATTATCAGTCTAGTCTTGAGAATGGAAGTCACAGCATGAAACACCTTCACAAAATCCAGCTTTTTACTTTCATCCCTGACAACACTTCCTTTTTTTTTTTTGTTTGCTTTTAAATATTGCTGTTGTGTTTCTAGCAAGCCTATGAAAGGAGTTAACATAACCCTACTTTTCCCCTGAAAGACCAGACCAAATCCCAGCTAATTATCCCAAGAGTGAAAACAGAGCATTGCTATTTAGCTTAATTTGTCCCTTTTCTGGTAGATACAACATGGGCTTTTTGCATTGCATAAAGTCACTGATCAGTCATTTGATGAATACCAAAACCTTATTGGTTAGCATGTTAACATGAATCTCTGTGTTGTTCAGTGAAAACATAAAAAATAAATAGGATGTGGCTGCCAACAGCAGTAAGTCCTGGGCTGTCTCCAACACATAAGCCTCCTCACTCCTGGAACAGTGGTTGTCCAAAGGTGGTTATTTGCAATAGAGGTAACAAAAAATCTGCTAAATCTGAGGCTGTGATGATTATTGCTTGCACAGCTACCCATCATAAGCTGTTATTGAATGGCAGGGGAACATCAGCACCTAAGGTGCATACACTGTATGTTTGGCATCAACTTAGGTTTAAGACAGGAGAGTTGCAGCAGTTGTAGCAAGTCCTTGCCTACATAACATTTATGCTTGGCATAAATGGCATTCAAGCTGCCATGATCATTCTTTGCAAGAACAGACTAAGATAGTGACTTCCCATCTAGATTTACACAAAAGAATGTGAATGATTAAATGATGCATCTAGCAGGAAAAGCTTCTACCTCTGAGCTAAGATCTGAACAGTTTAAAAATGCAGTGGAATCACCTCTAACACGTTTACCTCTATTTTTTCTTTATTTCTCTTTTAGAAGTTGCAAAGCCCTAAATTAACTGTACTTTACTTCATTGCTTACAGAAGACATAACGTTTACTCATTGTTTATACTTTTTGCAGTTGAGTCAGAGTAATCTCAAAATAGTCTTGAAGGCAGAGCATGCCATACTGGTGTGCAGCAAATGCTGCCATTTCTTGTTACCATCTTAATGCAAAGATTGAACTCCACCTAGCCTGTGAGACTGGCCTTATGCTCTTTGCTTGATTGCAGCCAGTACTGCTTTACTGTTCTTTAGGGGAATAAATGTCAAGACTTCCTTCCAGCAGCTGTTGTCAATGCTCAGCAAAACCTCTGGTATTCCTGGAAAGCCATGGACAATGCTATGCATTGGAGAGTGCCATCTACTGGCCCTTTCCCCTCCCAATTATGCCAATATGAGTGCCCCGCAGGAAAGAGACAGACTCAGGGTGATTTTTAATTCTTGCATTCTAAAAATGGTTAATACAAATCTGTCAGACAAGATTATTCCCACATTATGCACTATTTTTTTTTCATCACTGCTTTAGACCTTTTGACCTCTCTCTCCTGCAGGAAATTTTATTATCAACTTCCTAATATGCATGACAAATCCATTATTAAATAGGCAATTATCAAATTACAAATTATAAAATGATCGTATTATGTTCTCTTAGTGGTTTTTAATGAAAATGTAAGCAACAAAGTAAAGCCAATGAAGGTTTGTTAAAGTACTGAGTATGACAATTAAAACCGTAATCAATCAGCAACTGTTACCATTTGCAGTTTGCAGTTTCCTTGTGATAAACCCTAAATATATACCTATCTAGTTGGTTGAACATGACTTCACTCACCTTTAGTTCAGGGGAGGATTACAGCAGTGCCATTTGCTTTGGGGCCTATCTGGCCATTCAGAGGTCCTGTCAAGAGCATCTGCATCCTACATGTGAAGTGCACACTCACATGCTTTTTATGGACAGGGATCTTGATGGGACCTTTGTACACATTCCTTTCAAGCAAGACATGAAGCAATGGGAGGATCTGTGCTGAAGCACACTG
Organism: Bucco capensis; assembly: GCA_013396975.1. NCBI lineage: Eukaryota > Metazoa > Chordata > Aves > Piciformes > Bucconidae > Bucco > Bucco capensis. Next base: position 318,027 of record VWZO01013335.1, on the reverse strand, counting down.
TAGCTGTAGCCCCCTTCTATTATAGAAGAAAGTATGGAAAAGAAAAAGGTAGTGATCAATTATCTGTTGGCAGGTCTTTGTGAGATTTTGGTAGGGGATAGTATTCTGTGCACAAATGCATTTGGGCAACCACATTATTTTGGCCTAAATTTGTCCCTGTGGTTTCAGTCAGAATTGATATTGTTCACTTTGAGATTGCTGTGTGCTAGCTGCTGATGTGCACAGCTGAGCAGCTGCTCCCTCTTAAGACAAAGGAGGCTGCACTTCAGGACATGTTGAAGTGATTTGTGATTGTAAAGCATTTTGAGGTCCTTCAGACTAAAAGGCATTTTTACCACTTCTGCAGATACTGGTGTAAAAGGAACACACAAAATGTTCCCTTGTGCTGGTATGGATGAAACTTGACTTGAAACAGAACTTCAGTAGTTCTGGAGAGTTTCCATTCTTCTTTTGTATAAGCTGTAGGCTGTAATGGCTATGCTTTATACATCATTCTCTTTAGGACATGCTCCTAGTGTAATTAGTGACAAAACTTGACTTTAATTAATGAGTAGGATAAGACTTTAGGGATGATCATGTAGCAAAATTTCTCGGCCTAATGAATTGATTTCCATTGAATTTGCTATAAATATAATATCATTAATAATGAATTGGTTCATTGTAAGGATACCAGTAGACGTTAGAAATGAGTAGATGTTACTTTTTTTGCCTCAGAGGCAAGTGTGAAGGGTTGTTTCCACAGTAAGTTCTTTAACAATGTTGGCAGAATTTGCAATGAGCAATGCAGCAGTGTACTGGACAGAGATAAGGATCAGGTGATTTATAGCCATGACACCTTCAGGTCTAGCTAAAGAAAAGGTCTTTTGAAAGGAGCACCTGCTCTAGGACTTTTTGCAAGGTCATACAGTGATAGGACAATGGGCAATGGCTTTAAATGGAGAGATTGGATATAGATTAGATGTAAGCAAAAAGTCCTTTACTATGAGGATGGTGAGGCTCAGGAACAGATTGCCCAGATAGACTGTGGATGCTGCTTCCCTGGAAGTGTTCAAGGCCAGGTTAGATAGGGCTTTGAGCAACCTGGTCTAGTGGAAGGTGTCCCTGCCCATGACAGGGAGTTGGAACTATATGATCTTTAAGGTCCCTTCCAGCCCAAACCATTCTGTGATTCTATAGTCACTCTTCTCACAGAGGAAATCAGCGGAAGAGTCCTAAAATATTCTTGCAGGCACTGTGTCTTTAATCTTCCTGAAAATTATCCCTGCATAGATAAGGGGTAAGTAAATGATGAAAAAGGTCATAAAACTCAGCAGCAAGATTAAAAAAACCTAATGACCAAAAGTAATTATTTGATGAGGAAGCTGGAGCTGTCCCCGAGCAGATAACTTCAACACTCTCATTGCTCTGTAGACTCCACTGGTCCACACAGGGAAATGGATTTCTAAAATGCTGCACTGCTATTGGTGGTGTTCTTTTTTGGGAACTGAATATCCGTAATGCGGTTCTTGTTCTTTAGAGGCTGTGATTTTTCATACCTTATTTTTCTTAATTTGTAGACTAGGTTCTTTCTACTCACATTCAAAAGTCTGTAGATGTCTCTGTATGTGTTCAGGTTCCTGATCGAGAACAGAAAAGACCCCAAAACAAATGGATAGGAAAAATCAAAATTACCATTTTGATTCTCATAAATATTCTGTGAGCAGCACCCAAACTCTATTCATCATGTATACTCTTCTAAATGAGCTATATTTGAAAAGGTCAAACCTCAGGATGTTTGGACTACTGGAGCTTCCCATTCCTAAGATGCAGATGACAGAAACTCTGATTTACTTCTGCATAGCTTAAGGAATGTTCCAGTTACAGATGAGGAAGGATTCATGCAAGTTGCTCTTATGAACTTTGTTTTCCAGATTAGCTGCAAATCAAAGTTACTTTACATATATACTGACATACAGGTGTTTGAATATAAGCTTACTTTGACAGGGATCAGCAGCTAGTGCTGTGCTAATACACCCATGGCCACAGCAGTCCAGTAATGCTCTGTTGATTTCTTCCTTCATTAGAAGTCTCATATTAAATGCCCTTAGAACTGCCTATCTAGATTCCTACTAAGCAAATCCACATTTTCAAGCCAAAATACTTGTTTCTTTTGTGGAAATGACTGATTCTCTCAATTGCAGAGAAATTCACAACCCTAGTGATTCCACTGGGTATGCTAAGTGACTGACATCTGTGAAAATCAGGCCACTTTCATTCAGATGTTTGAAAAATAACCTAAGTATGTAATAGCTAAGCATTCTTGTTCAAAATGCTGGTCATTAGACTGTGTACCTTTGTAGGCATTTTAGGAAAAAAAAAGGGGGAGTTTGGTCTTTCAAATGTGGCTTCCAATTGAACCTATCTAAGCTGAGCCTGCAGTTCTGTCCCAGAAAGAAAACACATGAAGATTTAGCACATGTGAAAAAATATCCCTTCAGATATGGAATTCCAGTTAAGTTCCCTGGGTTCCAGTCACTTTGAGCAACTGAGAACAATCAGGAAGAAAAACAAGTTTATTTTCATGTATTTATTTAGATTTAGGGAAGAAAAAGGACATCCATCCAAGGCCCTACATTTTTCTATCATTAACGATACAATAAATACATTCTCACAACATTAAAAAAATGGCTTCAACAGGAACTAAGACAACCAGCCAGCTACCTACAAGGACTCCTGGGGGACAGATGAAGTAAAATGAGTACCTGTGAATACTCTGGAAAACAGTAAATCTCCCCTTTCCATTAGCATAGCACTCCCACTTCTAGCCAACATGAAGGATAAAATGCTCAGCCAGCCTTATAAACTCATTATGATACAAGACTGAATATTCCCTGCCCTGGTTGTTTTGTTAAACACTATTTTGTTATGTTTTAAGTGGCCAGTGTTACTTTGGGTGGCAAAGAGAGTGTTGTTGGTTGGACTCTGATCTGAGAGGTCATTTCCAGCCACAAATATTCTGTGATTCTGCTTTGGAGGGAAAAAGGGAACCTGGCTGACTGTGCTAACAGCATCTAACTGAAGGTGAGGGGCATGTGGACTAGCTCACCAGGTTGCTGTGGAAGTAAGTCAACATGCAGAAGCAAAGAATTTTAGTAGAGATCTGCTTCAAGAAACAAGAAGAGCATGAGCACGAGTAATGGGTTGTGTTTATTATGCACTTTTTGTGTATGTGGGTAGATTTTTCAGATTGTGTACTGAATGTATTTGTAAATACCACATATAACAGAGCAAATGAACTATTTGCCTTACCAAAACATGTTAATGACCTAAGGGTACAATATCATGTATCTAGAACTAATCTGTGCTGAATGCTGCAGCAGGAAGACACAAATGCCATGCGCAGTCAGCTATGGAACATTACACTGCAGGGGAAAACTCTGCCTGACCACAGAGGGTGATCAATACCTGTCCAAATCACCAAGATTGATCATATTTTGTGCAGTTACAAAATACACCCTCATATTCTTCAGTTGTTTTGCTACTGTGTTTGGCACACTGAGGGTATGTAGTGTCAGGGAAATGCACCCTTCTACGCAACAAAACCATAGATGTGCAGATTTGCTTTTTCTTTCTGGTCACGGTATTTTGAAGTCAAAGATACTTATAAATAAACCTCTTAGTTTGGTAAGGAAATAGATGCAGCTGTGAAATAATTATTACAGCTATAATAAGAATTCTAAGCCTTATGAAGGAATTCTTCAAAGGCTCTGTATTAACAGAAGAAAAGAAAATATTTTCATTTATTTGTCTTTGCTTTTGTAAGTTTTGTGAGAAACTGTTAGAGTTTTGTTATGGGAAGCAGTTTTTGGATGTTAATTCTCTGCTGATCTGTCTCCCCAAGTCCCTCAGACATTAATTAAACTTTCATAGCCATTCAAACTAAGGTCTAAACATTCCAACTACAGCGGCTTAAATACAGCCTTAGGCTATATCTGGCCCAAATCCACCAGAAAGGCTCTATGCCTAATCCTCTGTTTCAGCTATTGACTGTTTTTGACCCCTTTTTCTTTTACTTTTATCATCTATTATCTTAAGGGGGCTTATTCTACCCTGGTCCAATTTTGTCCACTGGCATAACAAATTCTTTCCTGTATCCTGAGTACCTGTGGGCAGCTAGGATTCTTCTCAGTATCACTTTCAGAGGCTTGAAGTATCTTGACAGTTTGACTTTATCAAAGTTACACGATGGGTGATGAGCTTGTGCTTCCAGATGGCATGGGATCAATAGATGGGATGTGACTCACAGCTAACTAGATATTTGGCCTTTGAAGCACAGTGTTGTAGATCCTTAATAAGTGTTCCAAGCCTGATTGTTTTGAAGGGAACTGAATGCTGATATTTGGTGAGGGAGGTATGCAAACCATCAAAGCTGAAGAACATTTGGGCTGAGGTTTTCTGTTTGAGTCTTACATTTATCTCTATCTCCCACTATACTTCCAGTATCTAGATGTGCTATGATTTATGCACATCTCAGCTCCCATTAACATCAGTGGAGTTTTAGAGAGTGATTCAGCCACTTTTGGGTGAGACAGTTATTCAGATAATACTGACAATGGGAGCAACATCTCTGTTGCACATATTTGGGTCTTAGACATCAACATGTACCTGGGGACACTTGTATGGCAGACAGGTAAAATTAAGTCAGGTCTTTTGTAGACAGGTATAAAAATCCTTGTACACTTGAAAGCAGCATGAAAATACTCTTTAATGAAGAATCTAGAAAGTATTTTAAAGTGCATGGAGGGTCCCTCAACTGTTTGGGTAATGTTTCCTAGACATATGGTTAGTCCTCATTTTTTTGCCAGTTGACCATTATGTAGTTTTTCAGATTTAGTAACTCATTCACAAAAATAGATAGCAACAAAATTATGTTGCATTCTGGGACAGAGCCTAGATTGATTAGGAAGTAATTCAGGTTTGTGATAGAAGGCATACCATTTCGTGTGAAAAGAAGATGCTGTCACTGACCAATGGTGGATTTCAACAGGAATAGCAAAAGGGTTGTAATGCCCTCAGGAGTCATTAGTCTGAGAGTATTTCAGCTTTTAGCAAGTATTAATGAAAGTATTGTGCCATGCGCATTGGGGTTTTTTGTGTAATTTTAAAATGTGCCTGTGTGGCAGAAATGTCCCTTGTTTAGATGTTCCCTTTTTTGTGTGTGGTTTTTTGTTTGGTTTTGGTTTTAAATCTGTTCTCCTTACTTGTCAGTGTTTCTTAAACTGTAAAGTAATAGATGACAGTATCCATGATGCTAGATTTCTGAGGAAGCAGTTAGTGTTGGCAGTGGGACTTCAGGCAACTGTACTACAAGGTCTGGCATCCTCAAACAGAAGGATGAAGCTGAGCCAATGAGAGGGAAGCCAAAGGAATTAAAAATCCCTGTGCCTGAGTCTACTTGCCTTAACTTCAACAGTGCTCACCCAGCATTGTAACAATTATGTTTAAAGAAATATTAATGAGTGTAGCATTAATCAAATTAAGCAACGTCTTAGGTATGCAGCATGGAGAATTCATTAGGGAGAATTGAGAATACCGACTGAAAACGTGGAACCTGAATTGAAATGGCTCAGTTTTGTCAGTTGACTCTGATTCTGTGAAATGCTGACCAGCAGTTAACAAATACCTGGTACTCATAAAGAGGAGCAAAACATTGTTATAGTTAACAATGGTAATTCTGATTGCTCTTCCGGTGTACAATTATACAGTCATTACACTTCATTAATCACATTCAATAAAGAGGTAATGCTATTTACTAGTACAGGCTAAAACCTTAACCAGTACAGGGAAACCTTAGCACCTCCATTCTTCAGAGATTTCATATCCTCAAAAGCACTATTACCCTTTCTTCTCCAGGCCCTTACCAAAGCAGGAAATTCAAGTTTAATGTTTTGTAGTTTCTTTACTAATTACTAGATGTGCCAAGCAAACTCTCCAGTAATTTTTAATACCTAACATTTTAAACTGTTTATACATAAAGCTAATAGTTATGCTTATGTTTATTGCTCATTCTACATTAGTGAAACTTGCAGAAATGGGAAGAGATGACTGTGTAAAAGCTACTGGCCAAAAGCTACAGGCAGCTTTTAAAAGGCTTGTTACTGAATCCTGTTTTCTAATCAAGAACATGATGTTAAATTTGCACAGTAAATGTACTGAAGCCTAGAGAAATGATTATTTAGATCAGTCTTCTGTTTAGAAGTGAAGTGATGTCAAATGGTGTGTACCTGAAAATTGCAATTTTTATGAGGGTTGAGCATTAATCCTGGGTCTTGCAGTTTTGATCTATTGAAAAAGCTGTTAGATAAATCTGGCAGTTGCCAAAGCAAATTAATTAAGAAAGAAAATTATAATGTTATCCTTGTTTCTGGGAAAATAGCATGAAGTTATAAAGGGAATGACGAAAGAATTTCCCTCCCCCCCTAATCCTCATTCATTTTTGTGGAGATTAATGATGAAAGATCTAATAGAGCCTCATAAGGTGCCAAAAGAAATGGCATATATGTTAACATCCCTCTAGGAGCCATGGCTATGACTCCAGAAAATGAATTTAGAATTCATTCTAATATGGTTAAGATTTCTTAGTGTTTCTTCCTAGATGTTACAGGACAGGCTCTAATTATTAGAACCTGCAAAAACTATGCAATAAATAAGATCAAGCTGTTCCTTGCACCAGAGAACTAGTATAGAAGCTCGTTTTTTTCCTCTGCTTTCTTCTGCCATCTTCATCTTGCTTAAAATACACAGTAAGAGCTCTGCCATTTGGGATGTAGAATGCCTTCTTGATTGTAGCGTATAATTAAAACTTCCCTTTCTTCTTTTTTTCCACAACAGTTTATAAAGAATCTACTTGAATTTGAGGCAAAAAAAGACATCTGGCTTCATGGCTTTGTGTGGGCAGAAGCTAGTTGTATTCCTAGTTTAATACATATTTGTACTGAGTCAAGCCTAAAATAATGAACACTCCTTACCCACTAGAACATATTTCTTCATGCTGAGAGGTGAAATAAATTCTGCCATGATCACTGACAACATGCCAGTACCATTACTGCACATTGCGATTCTTTGGCCCATTACTGAAAAGATAATAGTCCTACATAAAAATAACAGCTCTGCAATATGAAAAATTCAACCACTCCAACCCCTTTTCTGCTAGGTCCTGTTTGTGGCTTTAATTAACAAAATAAAACACGTTAAGAGGAGCACTACTACTACTGCAGCATGTTGTATGAGAGAGTTTGCAATAAAACTTTGCCTGTTTTTCTAAAGCATGCTGGAACTACAGGTCTTAAAGTGCTGAAAATGTTTTTTGCTGGGCAAACATCACAGCCATGCTTTTGTACACGGTCCTTGCTGAGAGTCACAAGGATGCTTTACAATAAAGCTCATTAAAAATGATCAATATTTGAGCAGTGTTAAAAGGAGCAGCACGTATTTCTTGAATGTAGTTGCAAATGCTGGAAGAGACTGAGCAGTTCTAAAATAGTGGTGGAAATTTAAAAAAACCCAAGTGGTATAATTAGAAATGCATGGTTTCTTAATGTCTTCAGGTCATAAGGAGGGCAAAGAAGGCATCTCTCTGATTCTGTGGCAAAATAAAACCATAAAACATTGACAGTGAGAGCTGACAAGGTAAACTGGAATATAGCTATCCTCCCAGCTCCGCATAGAGGAGCAGGTACAGGGATGGAGTGGACTCCCTCACCTGCCATTACACTGCCCCGGTGATGGAGCAGCTCCTTGAGCTCAGTGGTCACACAGTGCATAGAGTAGCTGAGAGGGATCTGGTTTATTTTAAATCAATTTCCCAGAGTAAAATTAAAGGAAATCGGAAGGTTTTACAGCCTGTTGTACTTAAAGTCTGTCAAGCCTTTGGTGACCATCAGTCTGGAGAGGGTGAATTTTGTTGATTGGCAAAACCTGGATGTTTTGCTGAGTGATAGACTGGATCTTTCAACAGACTTTCTGAACTGCTGGGATTGTGATTACACTATCTCAAAGTATCAAGGCTGGCTCCTTAACCTTGACTGTGCTGTACCCACGATGGCATGGCAGCAGTTTATCTCATGCAGGAGAATTTGGAGTTGAGACACCGGAGGGATTCACTCGTCAGTATCTTGTCACTGTGAGAATAGGCTTTGAGCTACTTTTGAAAGAGGAAGAGAAGGGAGTTCTGTTGGGCTGCATTATGGATGGGTCTTGAAGAGAGAGCAACAAGTCAAACACTGAATGAACTGTGAAAATGACCAGCATAGGGCCAGTTCAGCACTCCAGCACACAGCAGCTGGCAGAGGTCCCTGAGGGCCCCTACATGCCACAGCAAGCTCAGGAGCTTCTCTGACACCCCACCAGTGCTGCAGATGTAGCAGAGGAGTTTTAGGAGCCCACTGTCATAAATTCATACACATCTCAGTAGCTCCCTTTGCCCTGGGGGAAATCACATTTTTAAAGAAAGTAAAATTTCTGTTCCTTTACCAAGTCTTTTCCCTCAGGTAGAGTTGTCAATAACAGGAGTGTTGCTAATTGCTAAATAAGCACATGTAAACAAGCCAGATTAATACTCTCTTAAACTAGAGCACTTGCAACAGCTACATGGTGTTGCCAGGCAGCTGCTGGGTTCCAGGGCATGCATGGACATCAATCTCTAATGAGCAAAATGGTTTCACTGGTAATACTAAACAACAATCTAGTTATGGTAGGAGCTTTACCCTCTCAGTGCTAGAGCTCCCCCAGCCTGGTGAAATACAGAGCTCAAGCAGCACATGCAGCTCTAGCCCCACAGGAACAGGCATTCCTTACTGCTGCAAAATGAAACTATAGTTGGAAAACTAGTTTGCCATGTGGGAAGGGAAGGAAGGAAGGATGAAGAGAGGAGGAAAAAAAGATTACTTTCTTCTAAGCAGTATGGTGAAATAAATTACAGCAGATGCATCTCCCTAGAGCAGTGCCACTTGGAAGTGATTGTAGCTAGACTTCCCTGATGTGATGTGCTATTCTGTGCTATGCCATTCTGTGTTGTGTCATGCTGTGCCATACTGTGCCATGCCATTTCTCCACTGGCCAAACAGCAAGCAGGCTGCAATTTGTGTTTCAGGGTCATGTGGCCAGATTTCCCTTGCACAAAGAGGGGACAGGGTTTGGGCATGTGTGTGACTTTGCGTGATGTTGAGCCTGGAGATGGTCAGAGCATTTTGTAGGAAAGTCTTCCTGGCTGGCAGCACAAATATAGCAAATTGACCCCAAAGAATTGCATACATATAGCCTACAAAAATCTGGGGCTGAGGTAACAACAAATACATCAGTCTTTATGTCAGTCTGTGCAAGAAGGAGAGCAATACAAGCTATACTGAATGATCATCATTTAAAGCACCCCTTGAATTTTTTAGAACCCCTTTGGCTTCTATCCTGAAGGACATGCTTGGTGAAGAGCTTTTCTAAGCTCTTTATAGATTGCCACATAAAGTAAACCTTTAAATAACGGAGTGTCTCAAGCATATGGAATCGTATTTTGTAGAGGCTTGGGCCTTCACCAAATGCATTGCTCCATCAGGTGTGTGTGAGTGTGGGCAGTTTATAAAAGTTAACACACCTCTTGAAAAGATTTGAAGCAACAGCTTTTTGCATGCCCATTATCCAACAGGTCTGGCTCCTCTCTCCTGTGGTGAGACTGACAGACAGCATGTGGCAGGGAGGAGAATAAGCAGGCAAAAGCCCATGTGAGCTTTATTACTAGTTCCAGTCCATGTGTACAAACCTGACTTTCCACTGCAAACAAAGATAATTTCTTTTTAATCTATCATTGCATTTTCAGAGGGTTTCTTTTCTACTTAAAATGTGACTGTGGAAAAATGTCAAGCTTTTATGAGCAAATTCACTCCCTGTGTGGCTCCAGTCGCATCTGCTAACCACGGTGATAAAGCATTAGCTAGTTCTCAGCTGAAATGTTCTGGACTTCGTTCAAAGTATTTTGGTTTTCAGCCTAAAAACAATAATGTTCAGTTCTAGTATGTAATTTCTATATAAAAAGAAGACCACCCCCTCCCTTTTTTTGTGATGTCAGCAAACACTTTTGGCCCTTCATTTTTGTTCAGTAACAATTTCTTTTCTTTTTGCTAGAAGGTGGTTTGTGTAGAAATTTTTACCATGCTTATCACTTATCAGCTCCACTTACAGTCAGCAGAGCAGTGCAAGCTATTAAAGCTATTAAAAGGAAATTTTTTTTGGCTGTTGTGAATTTTGGCATTAGCTACTACTGCACGTAAGTAGTTTTTAGCTGAATAGCATGAGGGATGGGAAGAAGTGTTAGAAGCTGAGAGGGAGAGTTGGCACATATCACAAGGAAGAGCTCTAATACAGTATTGCCACCTTGGGTACCAGGATGATCTTGTGAGGGGGCAGCATTTGTATCACAGAAGCTGTTGCATGGCCTGCTACTCATCTAGCAGAAATTAAGACCTAGAAGGAATGGAAAAAGTGATGTCCAACAGCTAGTGCCTGTTTATTGCTTGCCTGGCTGGCTGGCTGTCTTTTAGGGTATTACTGCCAATAATAAGTTATCTCTGTATATTTGTCCTGTCTCAAGTAGCAAGGTTTTCTTGTAGGATGTGTTTCCCTTAAATTTCACAATTTCTACCTTGGCATTTCAATATGCCTAAGAAGATTTTTGTCATCAGCTCTGATGAGCATAAATTGGAATGTTAGCATTTTCCTTGGACACAGATACATCTTCTCCTAATTGCCACACTACTTGAGGAGTGTGAAGCAAGCAGGAGAGTTCCTCACATGACAACAGTTCTTGGCACTGATGCTTAAAGGCAGATTTATATCTCTTTGTAAGACCTCTTAACATGCTGCAAATTTGAAAAAAGGAAGCAGAGTTGATAGCATCTTTTTGTAGAAAAAGAAATAACATCCTTTTCTGTGGAAGAATGATCTCATGAACAACAGCCAACATAGCATGTTCTGCTTCCAGTCCAAATTTTCTCAGCTTGGCAGATTGCACATTGCCCGCAGACATCCTGTCTGGACACACCAGGGAACATGGTAATCATCTTATTGCATTCAAGTATGCAGCATCCTGAAGTATGTGGTTCTGAGCATGCTGGAGATGAGGCTTTAGAGGCTTGCTGGCTGAACTGCACAGTAAGCTGAACAGTCCTGTGAGTGCCATATATGCACAGTATGGATGCACCCACTGTTGTGTGCTAGGAGAACCTGCATTCTCACATTGCACCTTGGGTGGGCTAGTGTGGGGGTCAGTTGTGTATCTTCTATTAATGGAAGGCAGAGTAGTAAAACTTAGATACAATGACATCAAAAAGATCACTGATGATTTGGGCATAGTTTTATAAGCAATTCTCTGACATTTTTTTAAGCAATATCATGTAATTGGAATAATGTACTAGTAATTTATGTAGTGTACTATAGCAAATAAGTCTCAAGAAAGGATTCCATAGAATGATTTGTAAAACTGTAATTATGAAATTTGAGAACATTTTCTTTCTTCTGTCTAGCATTTCTTTCACACCATAAAAGTAGCTTATGTTTCTCTAACGTGTTTTGTATACTGGCAATATCCTATTGCACATGGATACTTTGTTAAAAACATGATTGTAGCTCTAACTTCTGAAGTATTCTCAGCTCTGAGATTCCAATTTCTGCCAAATTTCTAGCCATCTACCAGTTTTGGTTGTAAAAGCAACCAAAGAGCACCACAGATTTATCACTGGCATCTGGAGGATCATGGTTGGTCAGTCAGAGCTCAGATTAACAGAATGCTTATTTGTAAACTGATGCAGACTGACTTTGATTTGAGTTTGGAACAGACCTCTGTGGAAAAAGATATTAAGTAACAGAAAGAAATTCAACATTATAGTAAAGTCATTTGCTCACCAGCTGTTAAAAATAAATAGCTATACAAGTGATGTGCCATAAACTAAGACTACTGTCATGCATAAGAATATGTCTCTTTCTTTGAAGATTGCTCTTTGTTTCATGATAAGGTGGTGAATGTGCATGTCCATAGGAAGGCTTTAGCATTGTTGGTGAGATTCCTTTGTTGGGATTTTATGCAACACAAATGCAATCAGAATGCTTTTGAGTCTTCAGTAAAGAGTAACTGTCACTGTTCCTGTAACACTTCTCCCAACTAGAACAAGAGGCATGTAGTTTTCAGTAGCACTCTCACCACTTCACAGGGAAATGAAGTTTATCACTGAGGCAGTATTCACATTCCATCCAAAGCACACATAACCTAATGGAATATGTGAAATAAGCTGAATGACATGTAAGTGAAAAGCTGCATTGTCTTGTCTTGATATGGAGAATTTTAAATAAGATAAAAATAATGGTGCTGGCCACTTACTTGGTGTCTTTTGAAGACATCCTTGAAACAAATCTTCACCATAGAATCTTAGAATGCTTTGTGTTGTAAGAGACTTTTAAAGGTCATCTAGTTCAATCCCTCTGGTGTGAGCAGGGACATCTTCAACTAGATCAGATTGCTCAGAGCCCGTTCCAACTTGACCTTGTATGTTTCCAGGGATGAGGCATCTGCTGCCTCTCTGGGTAACCTGTGCCAGTGTTCCACCTCCCTTGACCTGCTGGCCACGTTTCTTTTGATGCAGCTCAGAATACTGTTGGCTTTCTGGGCTGCAAATGCACACTGTTAGTTCATTATATGTAATACCCTTGTGAGATATGGCAAGTGAGTATTTGTTTCTATTTTTTGGAGATAGAAAATGAAACAAACCAAAGTTGGGAATTATCCAGCTACTTCCTGAAGTGCTTGTGCAGATGTGACTGGAAGGGAAGGCTCCTTTAGCTTGTATTCAGTAAGCACTACTCTTCATCTCACTCAGTTTCCAGTAAGATGATGTTCAGCAAAGTGACTTACAGAGCCTTCTGTTTGAATTATTTGACAGACATCTTTGATATGCAAGATGTGAAATGTAACTCTTGATGATTTTTGTGTGCCAAATACAAAGTAGCACAGCTGAAAAAGAGAAATTTTAAAAATAAAAACATCCCATTTTACAATATTCATGCACATATTGATTTTTCCCCTTAAATCCTTGACTACAAACATTTTTCTATGCAAAGAGCTGAAGGAAGATAGAACAGGAGGTATTCATCACCAAGCTTTATACACAGACCTGAATTTCAGCAAGGCCCTTGATAAATGTCACTTGATTGCAGCTTTCTGCCTACCTTACCATATGTGCTAGGAGAAATGAACTGTAACAAATTAAACAGGAAGATGAACAACAGAGTGAATGGGGAGCATCCATACGAGAAGTTGTGTCATGAATAGAAATATTAAGTGAAATCCCATAGATTGTTGGTCAGCACTTGTACCTCTGAGACATGCAACAAATCTGAGTGATGCCAGGGAAGGCATGAACTGTGAACTGGTTCATTCTGTGAACAGCATAGCAACAAGAAAACTAATAAGCTTCAGGTGAGATGTGAAGGGATTTCAATCAGATGTATAACTGGTTTGACATAACACTACTGTCATCTCATTCTGACAAATTGGAAGTAATAAAAAATTACTAGTGCAATATAAAGGGAATTCAAATAGAAAGCAGAGGACTGTGTGAAAAACCTGGCAATAGGTACATAACGTATTTACTTGGAGAAAGAAATAAACTCATATTTCTTCTCTCTCTCCTTCAAAGCACTAGTTATTTGTGAAGCCAAAACAGAGACTCTTGGCTTCACAAGCATTGGAGCTGATGCCAGGCTGTAATGATCTATGCCTACTGTATGTACACACAGAATTAAGAGAAGGCAATGTTATTCAAATGAGCCTGTGGTTTACCAGATGAATTTAATTATTTCTGGTTTGTTTTTGCCCCTAGGGGCTAGTTTTTGATGGAAGAAATTCAATATTAGTACTTAGATGACTTGCAGTATACAAGCAACACTGCTGAGAGCATACCAAAAGCAGTGTTCAATTATAGCTCAGTGAAGTCAGTAAGGACAATGAGGTTACATCTGTTATTCACAACCTTTAGTGGAGAAAACTAGGTTGCACATAGACTGAATATATAGTGAAAAAAAGAAGATGCTGAGATCAAGCATGGGTACAATTCTGAGTGGAAACTTACAGCCCAAGAGTAATTTTTCCTCGCAAAAATTCAACATAGTTTCTCACAATAATAAAGTTCACCATCTCTGCAAAGTCTGCAATTCCAAACTTCTCATGTCTAAGGTGCCCAGAGCCAGCTATTTCTGTGGTAATGATTTTTGGAAGGAATCACTGTAAAGGTCTTGTAAAGGAGAGTTCTTTCCTGCATCCCACATTAAAGCTCCTCAAGTTGCTAACTGCTTTTGAAAACCAGCCTTTCCAGCAGAAAGCAGAGGGAGATACATTGGTTTGACAGAGTGATAGGCAGTCATTTGAAGATAAGTCTTTGTACAGTCATGAATCCCAGATTAAAAAAAGTCAAAAACATTTTCATGTTTTGTGGAATGAAAAACAGTGTTTATAGAGATGAGGTCTGCCAAGTGAGCTCTACTTAGGCTAAAGAGCATTGAGGTCAGTGATCACATAGATTTACAATAGTACATCTCTACTGGTACATGCACTTGTTAGTAATTAAAAAAAGATTATGTTTCAGCTGCTGCTTTGCCTGATTATCTTCTCAGGCAAGCCCAGGAATGACTGGGAGAAGGAGATGCGCAGCAGAGGACATTTCGTGCTGGTGGGAGATGGCCTAACTAATGTGTGTGCACTTGTCTGGTTAGCTAAATTAGTAACTAACACAACTGAGCTAATATGAAAATGCTTTACTGAAGGCTTAGAGAGTTAAAATATGAGAAAAAGATCCTCTCCTTCCTCCACAGAAGGATACAGATGCATGAAAGAAAATGCTGACCCTACCTCTCAGTTGCTGTGGGATGGGAAAGAGATGAAGGAGATAAAGTGAGAAATGCATCTGTTATTCTCTGCCGTGTTTTCTTCTAATGGAGCATCATCACATTTGGAGGATCCTTTGAGATGGTGGCACTGACCAAAAAGCTATGTGGAAGAAGCTTGTGGCCAGTAGGTGTCCCCTGTGCCACCAGGTCACTGGAGTGCTTGTGGAGCTCTCAGTCACCTTGTAGATGGCTCAGGGAATGGTCAGTGAGCCCACCATCCCTACCTAGGATCACCTCCCTCATGAAAATGGGACGGCATAATGCTAAAAAAAAAAATGCATTAGAAGCAAAAATGGTATTAAAATGAAAAACATGAGAAATCAGCAACTCCATAAAAAAGGCAGATACAGAGAAGTTAAATATCTGTCTAAGATGTATTTCACTGCCTATGAATTCTGCCCTCCTTTGTAGTATTTTCTAGTTAGTAGACTGGCCTGTCAGGCTGATTGCCAAAATACCCTACACAGCCTTCCAGCATGGGTAGCATCTCCATTAACAAATCTGCCTGCAATTTGACTTCCCTAGAGTTGAGACTAATGGAAGACTTGAGATGGACTAGGAAGTGAAGTTTCTCCATCACCTTCC
The DNA here is from genome assembly GCA_013396975.1 of Bucco capensis. Lineage (NCBI taxonomy): Eukaryota > Metazoa > Chordata > Aves > Piciformes > Bucconidae > Bucco > Bucco capensis. Next base: position 302,481 of record VWZO01013335.1, on the reverse strand, counting down.
TCAGTTTTTGTTTGCAAGTGAATTGGCCTATGGGACTTTTCACAAACCCTTATAAGTAATTAGTGCAATTGCTCAGCTAGTCACTGCCTTTCCTTGTGTATATATATGTATTTATGGTATGGTTTCCCTTCTGTTACTTAATGATGCTTTCGGAATCTCCCATCCAGCTGGGAGGATGTCACTTGTCTGGATATCTTAGTTGCTACAAACACCATCATATTTACAAAATGAAAATATGCCCTTTCCTGGCAGATAGAAGGACAGTGCTGTGTTAAATCACTCTGAATACACGAGTTTAAGAATATAATTTTAATGCCATATAACTTCCACAGTAGTCATTATTCTCATGTCTGAACAGGAATGATGAATATGGCTCATTGGAAGCCCTGGACAGAAGTTAGGTATAATCATTATACTCAGGGTATTGCAATGTCTTTATCAGGTGATCTTTAATTATGGCTTGTTGAACTACTGGAGCTCCAAAGTATAACTTCTATGCATATCACCTTTAGCCCCATACCAATTGTAAGAAGGGTTTACAGTTTGACTGGGTTGCTCATTAGCCATTTTCAAAAGAGGAATGTTGCTCATCACTGCTGATGTAACATGTCCATGCTCAGCCTCTGTGCACGGTAGACTACGAAGTGTGAACCTGTGTGACATCACACAGAACATGAGAACTGAACATTCATCTCCTCAGTGACATGATTCTGGATGCCGCAGCAGCTCAGTCACTGGAAGGAGCCAGTAGCCACTGAAAAGGACAGACAGTGACTGGTCTCAGCTCTCTGTTGAACAGACCTGCCTTGTCAGTTGTTGGAAAACCATCTGTGAGCTGCTTAACCTTGATCATAATCTGTTTCTCCCTGTTGCTGAGGCAACTTTGTGCCAAAATATGTTGGGGTGGATATAAATCTTCTGGTGGGACGTGACTTCGTGGGTCACAGTCCCAGCTTGCTTACAGTAAGGTGTCAGTTTCTGTTTGTTCAAGGCAGTAAGGAATGTGTCCAAGTTAATTATTATTTGGAATTTCTGTACATCCAAGTCTCTAAACAAGAAAAACATTGTTAAACACTTCTGGCAGCACCAAGGCTTCTCTCAGTTTCCTTTATGTACCCCAGACTGGTTCTGTCATGCATATTCACAATGAGTTGTATCTAATTCTGCACATGAGATTATGTGCAAATTTGGAAAAAGACCATTTAATTTTTTCTCATTAATTTTGCATTTCTCAGTAAGTAAAGAACATGCATAGCAATAACTCTTGCTGCAACTCCATACTGTGCCTGACAATCACTTTGTTTGCTTTACTGATCTATTTATTGCTTTTAAGATGATAAATAGTAACATACGAAGAATTTTCTTAAGGAAGTCAAATGCTTTTTATAGCTTTATTGATATAACACTAGTGCAGGAAAAAGACTCAATTTAATGCAAACATCAATAAAAACAAGACAAACATAAGCTGAATGTTAAACAAACACACTGCAATTCCAAACAAATCATAGATATGAGATTAGCTCCATCACTGCTCTCCTTCAGCTCTCCCCATTCTTTTCAGTGAGCCTGGGATGTGTTCACAACTGCATTGTGGTCAGTCTACCTACAGTTACTTATCCTTGTCTTTTCCACTTCTTAGTTCCTTTCACTAGCAGCCAGGACTGGAGATGAGCATGGAAGAAGAGGAGGAGCCCGCTTTGCAAATGAGGAACACTCTATGAGAAGTTTTGACAGGGATTGTAAATATAATAAGCAATGAGAAGAGGACTTTTGCCAAACACAGTAAACATCATGGTCTACCTGAAATACCAGATTGCACCCAAACTCAGTGTGTGGGCCCAGTGTATTGGGGTTTGGGGGGAGAGGGGGTGTTGAGCTTTCTAAAATTTTATATTCTGTAATCTTATTGCTAGAGCATGATTTTCACATAATTGCTGGTAAGACTATACATTCTGACAGGTGAAAGTTTATCTTCAAAAAACATCTTTCCAAACCTCTGAAAGGCCAGTTTGAGTCACACAGGCAAGCATAATTTTACAGAGTGCTGCATCAGGACAGCAAGTTTTGGGACTGGCAGCTCAGTAGACCAACGTAACACCAAAGAGCAGTTTACATATTGCTTTCATGCAATTTTAATATAGAGCCTCAGGGAAATCTCTGAGACACACAACTTCACTTGAAGTATAAAGATCAGAGGTCCTCCTCCAGCTCTTCTTTATTGTACGGAGAGCATTGCCATCTAAGACCACACCTTCAGTGGCTCAGATAGAAAATGGTAAAGACATCACTTTGAGGTCAACCTGATTCAATGCAGACATCTGACTCCCAGCTTGTCACTGTGAGTTCGTTTTGTAGTCACGGAGAAAAATGGACACTTCTAGGCATTATTCATCTTATCTGTAAAGCAGCTGGCTGAATGAGGTCAGATGAATCATATCCTAGAAGCCTCTGTGGAAGCAAGTGCTGGGTGACTAGCATAGACAGCCAACTGCACCAGAGGTGTCTGACTTGAACAGAGATGAGTCCTGTTTATGAGACGTGTTGCCAAGATCAAATGAAGCTGTAGATCAAGAGCATGTCTGGATTAGCTATTGTGTAGTAAGTGATCAGATTATCTATTCATCCTTTTCTTACCCTTAATAGGGTTCTCAATATTTCTATTTTTTCCAAACTGAATTTTCCTATAGTGCTACTTATTCATTGTCCCATGGTATTGCCACCATACATGACCTACTGATTACTGAAATAGAAACTTCTAAGTATTGAAATGCTATCAGTCTGAGTCACTGACATGATGTGCAAAGTTCTCATTTTTTAAGGCAGTAGTTAATCTTCTTTCTAGCAGCACAGTTAAATTGGCAACTTAGCAGCAGCATTCTATGTATTCATTTATTTAGTAAGCATGATTTCAGCTTTACAAAATGGTATTGACATCTTGTCCTTAGAAACCCTGTTGCAGCCAGTGGAGTGAAAGTGATGTTGAGTAAAAATAAGTGCTTGGATGCACTGTGATGTAATCAACCATAGGAACTGGGATGAGGTTTCACCTTGCCTCAGTTTAGATGGTTAGATCCTACTATCATGATGGGATTGGCTGACTGGACTCAAATATATCTCTATGAGGCTGTGATGCATACTATCCTATGGGTGACTTATTTGCTTCTTTAGTGATTTTGCAGTATTGGGTGAGAGGGTTAAAAGTCTGCACTTGGTAAGATGGGTCATATTCTTGCAGTTTTAACGGAAAAATTTTGGGCATGACAGTCAGGGTAGAATTAATTTTGTTGTAAGTTCTAAGAAAACCATTATTGCTGGTTTAGTTGGGTTTTTTTTGTCTTTTTTTTTGGTCTTTTTTGAAATAGCAAGGCATCTTTTCCAAAGTGAATGTTATAGACATGTTCATCTTGACAAAATCAATCGTATTAAAAACTAATCCTTTGCTGGAATTACCAGTTACATAACCTGTGAAACCCTTTATTAAGGAGCAGTTGTCGTAACTTCTAGTATATGTAAATCTTTGTTGCTTTGCTGGTTTCAATGTATTTTCATCAGTTCATACCAGGTGAGCATCTGGCCCCAAAAATGTTCAGTACATGATTCTCAAGATGCTATTAAGAATGTAATGAGTGGAAAGGATTATGTTAAATGCTGGCTTATTTCTGTATTGGTTCATTCACAAGAAATGCACTGAGAAAAACAAATTAATAGAGGAAGAGTAGAGGAAAACTTTTACCCTTTACAAACTCAAATTCTGTTATATGAATACTAATCCCAGCAAAGGCAAGAAAAAGGAAACATAACCTTACCTGTCCCTCCTTACACCACAAGACACTCACACATAATTAACATTAGGCTGAAATCACACATCACACTTCCTGCATTTTACAACAGGCTGCATAAAAATATTGCTTTATATTTTTAAGGTTAATCTCAAGGTTTGTTTCAAGGTAAAGCTTACTCAACATTTTTAAAAATTGTCATTAAATCATTACTGCCCAGACCATGGGACTGCAATTTTCACATTGATCCTCCTCTGTCAGCAGCATTGACATGGATTGCCATGTGAGAGCATCAGTGTCCTGTGTCCCCAGCCACTGGCCAGTGCCTCTGCTAGCTCTTAACCAACAACAACATTAGTGGTTTAGCTGCCTATCTGATGTGGGGATCTGAAGCAGGTGAAGCTAAGCAAGACATAAAGAGGAGGGCTCTGTGCATATATGTATGTATGCAAACAGTAGAGTAAGAGAAGAGGCACAGATTTGCTGACCAAGACTGCTGAGTCCCAGGAGCAGTTCTCTTTGCCAGCTGTTTCCATCAACTTTAAATACAATGGATGTTTATGATAATCCTTTGGGAATCTTTACCGTGATTCAGTGAGTAAGCTAATACAGCTATACTTCATATTCTAAGTTAATGGATATATAAATATTTAAATATATGCATACTTTTCAGGGGCCATATGGTTTTAAATACACTTGTGTGTCCTTAATGATAAGACCTGTTTTGAAATGACTTAGTTAAACATTGAAACTAGTTTGACCTTTGAATTAAACTAATCTGAGTAGCATTTCAACGAACAGTAACACAGACATCCTGGATAATTTATTGAAAATGCCATAGAACTGCAGGCATTTTCTTTACACAAAGAATGCTAACCACCTGAGAAGTTTTAAGAATCCTGAGCTCTTTTAGCAAGCATATATTTACTTCACAAATGCATTTGAAAGATCCTGAAAGTTATGAAACTAATTTCCCATTACACTGCATGGTATGTTTGTCTTTAAATAATGAACTTGTATCATAGATAAATTATTTAAGACATCACTGTATTGTATGTGTGTATGTTGGGTAGTAGCATAGGAAATGTTTGTTTAAAATGTGTCTCACTGCATTGATTTGTGAAAAAAGACTGTCCAAAACAGAGGAGAGTTTTAAGTCAGTATGCCTGGATTGTGATTCCAGTTCTACTAAAGACAACTGTACTTTTTTCTTTTGAGTCTGTGTTTTTTCATCTCTGTAATGGGTGTAAAACAAGAGCTCACTAAATAGCAGTGTGGAACGAAACTTAAAATTTGCATAATCCAAATCTTTAAGAATTGTGACGCTTTGGACTCAGTTGGTTCTTTTCTACTTGAATAGATGTGATTTTCCTCGTGGAACTGGATTGCAGCTGAAATAATCTCCTCTTGAGTCTTTCAGTAATTATTTTTTTGCTGTGAATTACATAACTTCTTTTGCTTCTATTTAATCTTCCATATACAAGACAAAATAAGATAAGCCTGAAGATATTTACACATTTTCATTAACCATTGGATCATAAGGTTTGCGTACCTTTTCCTTCTGTATTGTTTCCTTTTCATTACTCTTTGTCATCCTCATTTCTTGAGGCAAGTTTTAAATCTATGCTAGAAATCATTCTGAATAGGGACCTTGTCTTTTCTGGTCTCCAGTGAAAAGGCTAACATATTCTGGAGCACATTAAAATAAATGTCAGAATTCTGGATAGTTTCTTTATCAACCTGAAATCCATTCTTCCTCCTCTGCTTGCACTCAAAGGCAGATTGGCCACTGCTGTGGGGTTAGCTTGTCCTCTCATTCAGGATGCTGCAGGTGAATACAGGAATTGGGCAGAACAAAAAAAGAGAGAACAGAAACAGAGCCACAAAAAGGATAGCAAATACAGAACCATATTCATTAATATTTCCCTTTCCTCACCTTCCCCTCTTCAAAGACAAGAAAACAGAAACTGGGCCTGAAATAGACAATGTAGCTGGAATCCAAACTGGCACATTCCCAGGAGCAGTAGTAGGTTGACTGCTTCAGCTCCAGGCACCCTGGGGACCTGCTTGGAGTAATGCTCTTGTCCTTGGTCTCTGATGCTCTGAATACTTTGGCTTTGTGGCTTGTTGAGCTGCTATGTAAAGCAAGACAACCAGTGCTAGTTTGGAGCATGGGAACTTAACTACTGCAGGAAGATTTTCCAAATAAATTGATGGCAAGAGAGGATCACCTTACTCCCTGCTCCTACACATTTCAAGGGGGTCAAAAGTATGTTTGCAAACTGCTGTTTTTTTCAGTGAGATTTAAGGGCACCCTAACCCCAAAGACTGTGTAAAATGGGTATAGTTATTGAAGTTCATATGCACTGGAGTTATGCTCAACAGGCTTGGAATTGCTCATTAAATATTTTTTTTCAAATGTAACTCTGAACAAATTATATCAGAACAAAAGGTGATTGGAATGTGTGGGCTGTGCTTGTGCAGGCTCTACAATAGTCATGAGTAAAAGGGAGAGCTCTCTGTTATGCACATTGCCCTTAAAACATGAAGAATGCTGGCAAGTCCTGCACAAGCATAAATAGTACCAAAAAGGAATCTGGAAGCTTAAAAAGAAAGGATGTATTCAGACATAGTCATTACAAGTCTCAGTTCTTTGATTATCTGTGTGAGGAGTGTCAAGGATGAAAAGGGTTTACACAGTGAATTAAATGAGGACTCTTGTATAGTCATCAAGCCCCTGTATTATCTGTTGCAGAACAAGAATTCAGTCATTAGAGAAGTAGGCTTAGATTTTTCCAGAGAATCAGCTATCCCCCTGGAAGTCTCTAATATAGTTCCCTAACTGCTTGTGAAAAAACTACCCACAAAGCTTGATCAGGCATGTGCTCCTCGATATAAATGGCTGAGCCTTCATCTCTCTGAAAGCCATTTATCTCTATAAACAACACTGCTCCATTTCATTCTGAAAAAAACACAACAAAACCAAAACCAAAAAACAAACCGACAAAACCCCCCAAAGAAATCAATCTTATTGTCTTCTTTGCAATAGCTGAGCAGTGAGGGTCATGCCTGTGCATCGGGGTGTTTTTTTTCTGATTCTGTTTCTGACACACTCTTCTCTGAATGCCCATCAGGCTGCCTGTGAAGTGAGCTTTCAGGAGTTTAAACAGAGGAGTCAGCTTTATGGAAATCAGTGGCTGTGGTTTCTGTGATTTGGCACAATAAACATCTCCCCTACGCAGGCGCACAGTGCTATCCCCAGAGCACCACTCATGAAGCATCATATGAACAGGCATCCCTCCATGGACATGTTTGGAAGATGACAATCTGGCAGTGATGGCCTGAGCTGAATATGCTTTGGGAGCCAGTTAATATCAAGTTGTGACAGAAAAGGCTCATGGTGTCAAAGGACTTCAAAATCAATGATTTGCACTGCCCATTTTTCAAATTTCAAATTACAGAAAGTCAAGTATTTCCTAATTTGAATTTCTTTGAGAGACTTAACTATGTAACAGAGAAGCAGGCTGTAGTCTTACCTTTCCCAATAAAGAAAGGGAAAAAAATTGCTAGCAATCATAGTGGTTCATCAAACTTAACAGTCTTGTTTAACTCTGTACAGACACTGTGAACAGTGATGAAGCTTTTATTAAGCCTACAGTCAGAATCTCTTCCTACACAAAGGATTTGCCTGGACCAGGATGACTCCTAAGAGAGGCAAAGACATGTTTGCATTAGCAGCTTGGTTCAGACTGGGAGTGTACTTGAGAAGAAAATTTCCTGTTGCATTTACTGTACTTGCATTCTTGGTGAAGTGGTCCTGGAGCACACAAACGGGATGCTTCTCTGATGAAACCAGGAGATAAGGTCCAGCAAGGCATCCCCTGTACACCAGCCACTGGACATTCTGTGTAGGGCCCAGATGAGAGCTAGTTTGAAGTTAAATCCTTAAAATGTGTAGAGAGTGGCTCTCGGCCCCTCTGCACACATTGTTTCGCTCTATAGATCCACTCCAATTATGCTGTGCTACTTGCTAATGCAGAGATGCCCTCATCTTCTAAAGGGGACAGTCAAAATCAGGCTGGCTTTGAGCCAGACCAGCTATTAGTTTGCCAGCCTTTGCAGTAGTTTGTATTGAGATTAGGGAGTGATACTGAGCAGGAAATCTATGTCTGCAGTGTGGGTGATGTTTAAAGCAATTTTTTAGATTCAGGTTAGATGAGGATTTCCAAAACAGTGGTCTTAGTGACTTTTTTTTGCTGCTAGATAAGAAGTGTTGTTCTCAAGCTCTCTTCATCCCCCTTTTCCCTTGCGCTCATCATTGTTATGTGGAAGGTTGTGTCAGGATAGAGCACGTTCTAGACAATGCTAACAAAAAATGGCAGTAAAGACCACTGTCACAAGCCATCCACATTAAAACAAAGGCAAGGTAGAGCAAGTGTTACAAGTGTTACAAGTCATTAGATCTCTTCTATCAGAGAGATCATCTGGGGGATATAATGGGATCTGTGACATTCCTTAACTCACAGGAGATCTCTTCTGCTCAATAGGGCCCTGAAATAGCTTACTTCTGGCTGGATTTAAATAAGCCACTTGTAAATAATTTTGTCATGTGTACTGAGAGGGAAAAATTCTGACTGCAATTGATTTTGTTCCTGTACTTTCACTGCATTTTGCCACAAGCCCTCAGTATTGACAGTCTTCCCAGACCTACAGTGAATTCACAGTGGCTGCCCTAAATATCTCACGTCTGCTGTTTTCTCTTTTCCTGCATGTTCATGTTAAATGAACATTGAAACCATTCCTGTCCCTGAAATATTTGCATGCTGTGGTAAAATCTCTGAAAAAGCAAGTGGATAAGATTGTTTTATGACCATCTCTGTAAAAGACACTTTACTGAGAAAGTACAGTTGGGAACAAAACCCAGGTCACTATTAATCTGAGTTATGGTGTTTTATAGTCATTTTACATGGTTAGATATTGAAATTGTCAAATCTTTTTTTTAAGCCAGCAGTTCCAATCCAGCCAAAAGTGCTGTAAGTGGTCACAGTTATCACCTCACATTAGACCATTGGCTCATCTTTGTGGAAGGATATAGGCCACTGAGATCTTGTTGGATAGGAACACTATGGTAATCTTTGAGCTGGTGACCCACAACTGAAAGTCAAATCAATCATTATGACAAGTGTTACTTCTTTCAAAAAAGACCAAGGACTTACAGCCTTTGAAGAAGGCCACATGGCAAGGTGTTCGGTGCTGGCCCTGCTTTGAGCAGGAGGTTGCATCAGAGACCTCCCAAAGTTCCTTCCACACTGAAGGACTCTGTGGTTATGTTGACAGGACAGTGAAGAGGAAATAAGCTACAAGTAGCTTATAGAAAATAAGGTTATATGTCTCTCAGAAGTCCTAGATGTGTCATTTAAATGCAAGACAAATACTAGTTTATGATGTTGATGAAATCAAGAGAGCTGCGGGTGATTACAGTGCAAGGATGAAAGATCATATTAGTGAATCAGATACATGGTTAAATTGGCAATAACACATTTTGGCTCCTTCCTCTGTGAAGTCCTTCCTTCCACCTTAATACCCAATACTTGACAGAGAATGTAACGGCGACTTCAGCCATGACAAAGTTGGTAAACAGAAAAGACATTTTTCCTTCCATACTGAGAGTGGCCAGCTATCTGTTAGTCTTTCAAATTAGGAGGTCCTAATTTGAAACTGAAACACATTTCTTCTATGGTCCTGAATGTTGAAACATACTTGGTTGGTACAGCTGCAGAAGCATATCCTCAGATAGTTCAGCTTCAGTTTGCAATAAGGTCTCAGTATCAAACCTTGCTCAGGCTTGCAAGGGTCTGGATGTGGCAGGGTGGAGCTTAGCATGGGCTGAGACATCCTGGTCTTCAGTAGAACAAACTAGAGCTCACTCAGAGCAAGCAGGGGTCACTTTCCTCTGCAATCCACTGTGTAAACATATTCTTGCTCCCCTTTAAATTAAAAGGTTGTCTGCCACCTCCCTGCATCATGAGTCACTTTTGATATTGTGCCTCTTTGAGCCCATTTTTCAGAGGTATGGAGTGCTGGTGCTTCCACTGACAGGGAGTCTGGAATGAAGGGCTTTTATCTGCAGCACTGCAAATCAAGCATCAGACATTTTTTAGCATTTGACAATAGAATCAGTGGTCATTTTAAAAGGTTCTTGTGTATATTTCTGTGATTTCTTTTTTTTTTGTTTTACTGCAGAGCTGCTGAGAAAGGAAAATAGTCATTTGCATGCTGCAAAGCGTAGGCAAGGAGCCAGCTCTGTGCTATTACAATATCTGATCTCTGTAAGGCATACATCCTTCTGAAAGGAGCTAATGTTTCTGTCTATTCAATTTTGATTCACAGTTCAGCACTTTCTTCACTCAAACACCCTGGGGAAGACTCCTAACTATATTTTTCTCATCTCCTTTTATCTTTACTTCAGGATTAAGTGAAGAAATTATTGGTTCATGTTACAGTTCTTTTTTCCCCTTGCTATTTTTTGCTATTGGTATGCTGCATGTTACATATACTCCTGTTAATTTTAGGCTGAAATGAATGAATTATTTGCGTGAAGGACACTCACATTGCATGGTATTAATTGTACCATAGGGGTAAATGGTAGCTGATTCATATGTTCACATATCTTCAAAGGCATTAGAATGTGCTTTTCATCAAACCCAGAGTATTACTCTAAAACATTTCATAACAAATGTATTGGTTATATTTTTTTTTTTTTTACATACACAGACCATAATATTTCATACAGTCAAGTAGCACCTCAGCAGCAATTTTTTATCTGCTGTTCACTTGCTGCCTATACATCAGAAATGCTTTACAAAATTCAAGTGACATGCGTCATGAGGTGTGGAATCTTAAGGATATGAATGATGATTAAAATTCAAACTTTAAAATTATTTTTCTATAAATAGCATAGAAAATACAATTCATATTTATCACTTGTATTTCTGTCAGGAAATTTGATTGCTGTTCACAGAGAGCAAGTACAGAGAAGCAATTTCGTTTAAGTATTTAAATCTTTCCAGTGTATGTTTTATCTCGGAAAAAACAACCCACAAAACTCTTATAATTGGAAGAAACTTTGCATTTATCAGCACAAAGGTTAGTCATGTTTTCTTATCAGTCAGTCTGCTTATGCTTGCTCTAACACAGCAGTTGCCCTCCACACCTGTAGTGTCCGTATGGACCCCTTGCCTTTCCAGATGAACAGACACAGGAGCTAATTATTCTTGTGATGATCCTCTAGGTAAGGTCTGGGGAGCATTTTGGAAGCACAGCACAAGTCTCTTCCTGCTGAACCAACATGCCTAGTATGCTGAAATGCTGAATAAATAACTTCCCTCCAAAATCAATGCATGTTATATATTACTCCATTTAAATAACATCCTGTTTATCTCAGGGCTTCAGGGTATGCTCTGTGTAATGTGAAGGCAAGTTATCCTCACTCAGTTTTAGGCTTCATTTATAGCCTGGCTAGGGCAGCACAGGCTTTTCAGCAATCTTTTTCTTCCAGACATTCTGACAAATTCACTCCACTGTAACAGTCACAGCAGTGTCAGATAGGGAACTGAAGGCCACACTGTCCAGCCATTCCTTCTAAGTGGAGGTCAAAGCTCCCACGGCTGGTCTAGAGCTTTTCTACTACAGCCATCTCGAGGAGCTCTATCTGCTGAAGTACTACCATCTCAGTTTTGGGGAGGATGGAGTTAAGAATCATAGAATCATAGAATGGCCAGGTTGGAAGGGACCCTAAAGATCATCTAGTTCCAACCTCCCCACACTGAGCAGGGATGCCAATCACTAGACCAGGTCACCCAGGGCCACATCCAGCCTGGCCTTGAACACTGCCAGGGATGGGGCATCCACAACCTCTCTGGGCAACCTGTTCCAGTGCCTAACCACTCTCTGGGTAAAGAACTTCCTTCTAATCTCCAATCTAAGAAGGTTCTGAGCTTCTGGTTTGGGGCTGCAGATGTGGCTGTCCAAGCAAAAGCATCTGAGCGTATGTGAGTTTGTCTGCTCTTACCTCTCTCTCTGTCAAATCTTTCAGCACTGCTGGAAGAGCCTTGTAAAACAGCTGTGCCTTGCAAGCTCCACTTCCCAGGGTAGGAACTGCCAGATTAAAAGCTTCAGCAGTTCTTTCACGATGCTACAGCAACAGCCTTTTGCAGGAGGATCAGCCACTTCTGAATACCTGTAGTTCCTCAGATATATTTTAGCAAAGAGATCAGTGTTGCCTGAGGTCTTCCTAAGATCCAGCCATCAATCGCTGGGATCTGGAGTGGGGGCAACAGGCTGCATTTCATTACATGTTTGCATTTCAAATGAGATTTAGTTTTCTTTTACAGCAAAAATCCAGCATTTATGTTTTGTTAACATTGATATATTGAAGATGAAAGAGCACAGCTTAATTGAGGCTAATGGACTTTGTATAAATGGAAAAGACATATGAGTGCTTATTTAGTTCCAACCTTGACCAGCTGCACTTGGTGGTCTAGGGGAGTTATGCTTCAGTATCAGCCCTCTCTGGATAAAGTGCTCAACATCCCTGCTTAGACTGACACAGGAAAATGTCACTCCAGCTGTCAATCCTACAAGAGGAAAAAAAATACTGCCACTTACTGTGACTACATATCAGTTCCACTGGTGCTTATAACCAAACATTATACCCACACAGAAAATAAATTTCAACAGTCAAATGTAATATTAAATTGAAAAAAAAATAGGAATGGCACAAGGAAAATAGTATCTTTTCCTGTGTAAAACTTCAGCAGCAACAGGGAGAAAAATCTCATGCATTTTTTTTATTTTCATTTTTACCTGTTCCTGAACAGTTAAGCTTGCTTTGAAAGGATAGCTTAAAACAGGAGGAAGGAATGCATTCTTTTCAAGATTTGAAGTTTTATTGCTTGCTGAAGGTCATGAATTTTGGCTCTGCAACTCATTGACTTAGTCAGGAAGAGACTTCACCAAAAATTAAGTAGTACTGAGCAATCGGTGTGTCCCTGAGCATCTATATAGGAGGGAAGATTTCTTAGAAATTAATTTTCCTTGTGTCTAAGAAGTTTTCTCTCTGATTCATGTGGGTCAGGAAAGTTCCTCTCCTGAAAACAATTTAGAAAATTCGAAGGTAATCCAATTCTAGGCTTTCTGCCATCCAGGTGCTTGTACCCAGCAGGAAAAAGATACCTCCTTAATCCCTTTTTGTTTTCATAATTACTTGTTTTTCTGCATCCCAGCAGTTCTTCTGTTCAGTACAAAAGTTACCATATCCAATTACACCTTTTTGTCCTTGCTTTTAAAATCCTCACATCTCCTCAGTTATCTATTAACACAAGATTAATCACTAGATTCTCAGATTTTTCTTCTCATCTTGCACAGTGACAGCCACCAGCCATTTGGTGGCACGTTCTTAGATGTGGCCAATATGTATGTGTGACTGCAGGGGGAAAAAAGAGGGTAAACAAGAAAGCAAGCAGGAATGAGAACATTAGTGTCACATTTAGCATGGTAAAAGCTGCAGCATTTTGGAGACCAGCTTCCACATGTGATCATCTAATAGCTTCTGATCTATGTTGCTTTGTATTTCATTTTTATGTAACAGAGGCCGACAGGAAGGGCACTTCTTGGCAGTTAATGATCACTGTTATTGACCCAGCCAATCAGTCAGTAACTGGAAATATCTGACCTTTATGTCTTCCTTCTTTTGATGATTCTCTTGAATTATATATATATTTTAACCTTTTCTACTGGATCTGAAGCTGTGTGCTTTGATATTAATGCAATATGCCATGCTACAGTGAAGACAGCTTTTCTCCAGGCTGTTCCTGACAGTTATTGTAACCAAAAGGAAAGCAAGATTTCATTCTGAAAGCTCCATCATATTTACGATGTCTTCTCATAGTTTCTCTTTCCCACTCTTAGCTTTGCTGAAGCTGCTATCACTTTATAATGTCCACAGCATCTAATCTTCAGAGTTCAGTTCAGAAAAGTTCTGAATTTGTTAATTATTTTTGCTAAAGGGCAGCTACAATGTGGGTATTTTAATCTAGAGGTTTTAAAGGTGTCCAAAATTGACTTTCTCTGACAGAAATACACTAGTTGATGAATATTGTGGTCTTTCTTTGGGAAGAGGTTATTAACAAAATTAATTTTCAGATTACTTGTGTTTTATTTTTTAAGCTATTATGAATTCAAATGTTGGCATGAACAGGAATCAACTTACTAGAGTATATAATATTTATAAAAGTACTTTGCTTTGTGAGCCAATTTTTTAGTAGCAGCATTTATTACAGTAAATATTTATACGCTTCTGATCAGGGAGAAGGGTTCTGATTTATTTAGGCACATATAAATACAAAATGGAACCTCAAGTTTGCAAAGTGTATTATCACATAATTATTTTCTTTAAAATTATATCTAGTCAACAAAGCACCAAATACCATGCTTAACTTGGTAGCCCCCAGTGCTGAAGTATAGCCTCAGAGTGAGAGCTTTGCTCCCTATGGCTGAGGCTTGGAAACATGTTAGCTATGCAGCCAAACACAGCAGACATGGGGCAAGTTCTACTCAGTGACCAAATTGAGTTCCATAGCCATATTTTGTTTTTTCTCCTGGTTAAGGCTGTAATGCTATTTCATATATAGCATAACATACACTGTAATCCACAAGAAAAAACAGGCCAGTCCAAGGACACTGAACCAGACACTTTGTAAGTGAATAGTAGCAAAGGTGTAATGATTAATGGCTAGCGGTTTATGGTATTCCCATTCATACAATGTCTCTAGGTGGAAAGATACAGGAAGGTTAGTGTTTGTTAACGTATTCTGGTCTTCTTTTGATGAAACACAGACTAATTTGTCCTGCCCAGGGTGGAATCTCTATATGTGACTCAAGCATCACAAAAAAGGTTAGAGTTGCTTATGAACTGTATCTTTAAGCAATAAACTTTATGTTATAGCGTTCAGGTAGTTTTGGACAATAGTTCCAAAGTGATATGAAACTTACCTTTTGGTGGCTTTTGAGTTATTGCTTGTGAAGTGTTTGTTGAAATTACTCTGCTTCAGTGAATAAGTGATAAATCATCTAGCACTGAAAAACTTGAACACCTGAGAAAATACAGTAACTTTCTGTACTGAAAACAATATCGCACTGGTATAGCACTCTATGAGCATTGTGCTTGATTAGCTACAGTAAGATTTTGCCCTCTTATCCCAGTTTAGGGGCAATTATGGGGGAAAACCCAAACAAGAAGTGCGAGTCCTGTCCCATTCCCCGTTCCCCCCCGCCTGAAAAGGAAGGAAATAGAATAAACCACATGCACACCCAAGGGCAAAGGTGATAAAGAATAACTTTTTACAAAGAAAAAAAACTCAAAACAGTGATTACAGGATCAGCAAACCTCCCAGCTCCCTCCCAGTCTGCAGCAGAAAATGGTGGCTTGTGCCCCCCCACACCAGCAAGAAACCTGCAAAATACAGTCCAGACATGATGAAGTGGAGAAGCGATGGGCTGGGGTAAGCTGGGATGGTTGATGGAAGAAACCAGGGTGGTGGATGGATGGTGTTGGAAGAAGAGAGAAAACCATGTGGCATACTCCAGTCAAGATGGAGAATCTTCTCTCTGCCCCACGCTGTGGACAAAAAAAGAGATTTGCGCCAACGCGCCAGATTTTATAGAGTTCTTCATGTTGTGCATGTGACTCACTTCCAGGTGCGTCGCTTGCCCTGCACATCTCCATGCTGGGGCTGTGTTGGAGCTGCTGCTCCTGCAGCACGCTGGTGCACACCTGCCTGCCGCGGCTGTGGCTGCAGCTGCCGACACTGGAGAAGGGAGTGGGGTTAGTTCTGTGTGGTTTTAGTGCCAGTCCATCGGGGGAAGGGACAACCCCCCCCAGCCATGCAGTAAAATCCTGATGCCCCCCTCACAGTTCAAAAACAAACAACCCAATTTGGGGGCGGAAGGAGGGGAATGAAAGATGGGATACAAAAATCTTCCTTTTTACGTACCCCACAACACCTTTCCATAGCACTGCTAAATTTGGGCATTAGTATTATGAAAAGAATGATAAACTCATTTGCTTGAGTTTTATTATTAATCTCATTCCCTTACAGGAGAAAATTTTTCTAACAAACTCTACTTAGTGACATAGTAAAAAAACCATATCAAGATTGTGTAATTCACATTCATTAAAACTTTTCATCTTATTTCCTGTTGTTGGCATTATAGATCTGACTGTCTAATGTATTGGTTTCTGTACTAGAACAGTTTTCCAGTTTTCCAATAAGTCAAGACTTCTTTGAGCATCATATAAAATTCTGTATTTATTTTACATCTAGACACAACTCATTATTCAGGTATAGCATCACT
The DNA here is from genome assembly GCA_013396975.1 of Bucco capensis. NCBI lineage: Eukaryota > Metazoa > Chordata > Aves > Piciformes > Bucconidae > Bucco > Bucco capensis. The sequence continues at coordinate 286,288 of VWZO01013335.1, read as the reverse complement.
AACTACTGTGTACATACAAAACCAGGAGTGAGATGTGTATTCATGTATAAACCCAGATTTTTTTTGAATGATGACTAATTTATTGAAGAGTCTTGTGGGTTTTAACACTAACACTGGCAAATTTTTTTTACCTTTTAAGTTTTCTGAAAATTAAATAGCCTTTTTTTGACCTCATACTTATCCAATGCAAGAGATTCTGCTGAACCACTCGCACTTAAACTGTAGTCTTTGTCTCTGTCTGTTATACAGATGACATCAGCAAATAAACTGCTGTCACAGCTGTGCTGATGTAGAACACAGCATGTACTTCTGTTTTGTTGTCTAAGATATTCATAAATACTTGTACTTGGTCAATATCATTATCTTTAATAAATCTGTACTGCAGGCTGTACATCAGTATATTTAGAAAAACAGAATTAAAATACATGGGGGAAATAAATATTACAATAGGCCTCTTTATGTTCATATCACAATGCTGAAGTCATATCTACTTTCTGAAGAACAGGCTGCCTCAGCCAGGCTCCCTCAGAAATAACTCAGTTTAGACAGGAGGACCACAGTATTTGTGGAGTGGGAGAAGATGGATAACCAAGAATACGGATTTGCTGGGGGAGGATTTTAGTCAAGATACAGTCTCTAAAGAATGATAGCACAGCAGGACAAAACCAATTCCAATTTCTTGGAAGAAAGGGTGGTGTATGAGAGGATTGTGTAGCTGTGAAATTCACAGTGGTCACTTCTGTGTCACCTTTCAAGCTGAACTCAGTTTTGCACAGTCTAAAATTCATGTGTGCAGGGTGAGTTGGCCAGCTTGGGCTTTGTTTGCTGTGTGGAGATATGCTGGATGTCTGGAGAAAGATGATCCTCTGCTTCTTCCCCCTAGACTTTATTCATGGAAAACTCATTACTGGACAAAACCAGGCTGTCCAGACTAGTTCATCCTGATAGCAGACAATTTTCTGCCTCTATGCTAAAATCCATAGGTACCCCAGAGTGCATTTAGGTGGTGAGCCTGTCCATGCAAGTGGGCTCTAATTTTCTTCACCAAGCAGCCAGTGAGCAAAATGAACTGATATTCAAAATGCCTGACCTCTCACCTCCAGAAATTTGGGGGACACAGCCTAGTAATTTGTTCAACACACACATATCTGCCTTGATTTGCTTGGTAACCCTGAGGTCTATCCATCTCCTGTTTTCAGTGGTGACAATTACAGTGGTAAATTTGTTAAGTGCCTTGAGACCAGCTGGTGAGAAATGCCACCCCTTAGCCACCAAGGCCTGGCTCACTTCTTGCAGGGAAGAGCAACATGTGCTGCCTCTGGGCAAGGGGACACAGGGGAGTGAGCTCCAGTTTGCAGCTCAGCTAATTAAACATGAATGAAACCCTTCCAAAGGAGGGAGTTTTGCTTCACACTTCCGTACACTTCAACCCAATCTGTAAATCTTTGTTTTCTCTATTTTAGCTCTTTAATTTATTCCTCAATTTCCTAGCCTTCAAAATGATAATAAAATGTACTAGATTTGAAATAGAAGTCTCCAAACAGTATTTTGGCAATCTGTTAGGAGTTGCAATACCTATGGATTACCCTGTAAATCTAAATTATTGGCACTCTTGAGAGATTATTACCATTTATTTTGTTTTATTGTGTAATATTTTGCAGCTATGGCTGCAGTGCTGTTATTAACTTGTGATAGTTATAAACCCTGGTAGGTGATTAGATCATTTACTATGTAAAATTTGGGCCTCCAAAGTAAAATGGTGCTAAGCAATGGAGTCCCAGATGCTCAGCCTAAGTATTTGAATCCTACCTTATTGGATAAATCTCAACAGAATTACAGTTTGCTGTTGGAAACAGTTACTAGAATTTATTTTTTATTGCTGTAATAAAGATACAGAAAGCATCGTCACAGCTCAGGATGATTTTAACTTATACAAAGAAGCTAATGACAGGAAAACAATCTTTCTAGCTACATGATAGTTTATGCATTTTAAATGTGCTTTCAACCATTTGGAAGGAAAGTGTTTTTCTTTGTTGAAGTTAATTCCTTTACATATTAAAATGGATCATCAATGTATCTTAAAAAATAAAATACCTCTCTGTATTAAAATGACAGCTGGCACTGGTGAAAGATAATCTTACAGCTCAGGCATGCAGGAGATAGGATGTTGCCACAAACTCACTGCTGGTCCTGAGGCAAGTCATTCTATTCAGTTTCTTGCCTGTAAAATGAGATAACTCTTCCTGCATAGCTAAGGTAGAGGCAGGATTTGTCTTCTTTTTTCTCCTTCCTTCTCTCCATATTTTTGTGCATTAGATGGATAATAGGTTATCCATAATAATAGCGGTGATAGGTTGACAGTTGAACTTGATGATCTTAGAGGTGTTTTTCAACCTTAATGATTCTATGATACTGTGATTTATAAACTCCATGGCAAAAAGATTCTCTTCCTTGCATTCCTTTTTCATGTTGATAATGTTGTTTAAACACATTCTGCCTAGGTCTGTGTTAAGTTGTGCTCTCACCTCCTGGGTGCCTGGTCTACAGCTCCTATTCTGTTCAAATTCACCAGTGCAGCTCATAAGAGCAGTTGTTGGCAGGCCTTGAAACATAAACTTCCTATATGCTTGGACATGGCATTATCATTGGTTTTATGGGAAAAGAGAATCTTTTGGAGCTACCATTTGGAGTTTTTATTTGTCCAGTTAAACCAAGTTTTTGATTTCTCTTATGTAACAGCACAGGCCTGTTTGGACTATTGTTTGTGTGTTTTTTTCCCCAAGGAGGACCTAGTTATGTTTCTCATTGGTTTTATTGCTTAACAGAGTAATATAAAGAAGTTTATTTACCTATTACATATCACTGGGTATAATAGGTTAAAAAAAGGTTTAAAAGAATGCTAATTTCTCACTAAGCAAACTTCACATCTTTATTAAAAAAGAAGAATAAAAATATATAACATTAATTGCAACAGAAAAGCAACTGCCCTTACAAAAAATACAGGAGGTCAGCACAGGGACACTTTCACACACTTGAAGCAACAAAGGATGACTTGTACAAGCATTCTGTCTGCTCTTCAAAATAAAGTTCATATGATCAGACATCCATGCATGCTGTGGTATGTGTTCTTTACACACTTTCGTCTGTCTAACTGAGCAGCTTGCTCACTAAAGACCCATCAAAAGAAAAGAAAAGAGAGAACAGAACATTTCCTTATACTTCAGATAAGGGTATTACTTTACCAACATTTGCAGCAACATTGTGCCAGGTTGAGATCTTGTCAGAGCTCGCAAAACTAGCTGAGCCAGGTCATATTGGCAGGGAGATGGCAAGTTTCCAGCAGCTCTCAGGTGCTGCAGAGTTCAGCAGTGATTAAAGATGTGCCGCTCTTCCCCTCTGAGCCAAGATCATGACAGTTTGTAAAGCCCCCAAAATAAGCTAAGAATATAGTGTCAGCTTTTGGACACATTGTAAAACTGAAGTCCTGGCTACATGGTTGTTAAAATTCCCTTCAGGTCCTTGGAAGATATAATGTGATAACTCCTTTGTCCTGGACAGGTGCCACTCAGGTTTACTCTCTCACCTGACAGCTGATATTCCCTCCATAGCCTCCATTGAGTGTGCTGGTTTGGTTTTGTGAACAGGGCCTCATGCACAGCTTTAATCCTCTGCATGTCCAGTGTGATAATGTGCTCTTCAGCTTTCAGGCTTGCTAGAGAATCCCAGCAAGGATGGTTAGAGTTTAATAGGAAACTAACCTTGTAATTTGAGAAGTAGAGTCATCTAGAAGTTTTGTGGATTATCCTAAACATTTACATATAAAACCCGTTTCCTATTTCACTCAACTACTTCAGTGCAGACCACCTCTTGCAGTTATGTCCCTTAGTTTGTTTCAGAGATTTTTTTAGAACATGTGAGGTTAGCTATCCTTTGAGCATGCCAAAGTTCCTACCTCCTGCAGACTGAACTGTAAACATTACAAATCAAATGGTAGAACAGCATGCACAGTTTGTATTGATGTAAATAACTACTTGGTATTCACAGCCATAGAAATAAAGTATTTTTTATCTCCTGATTTCCAAATTGGATATCTGAATAGTGTATGTCCAGGTCTATAGTTACAGCATGGAATGTAAAAACTGTGAGTGATAAATGCTCTGAAGTCTCTAAATTACCTAAATCAGTCTTTTGGTAACTGTAAGATTGTTACAGTCTCACCACCTGTGTTGCAACCAACATTGTGTACCCAGTTGAAAAACTGGAGTTCAGCAGTTCCCAGTGTAATACAGCTCCAATTTTGTGGCCCTACTAGATTTTAGATAAATAAAATATATCTATAAATAAAATAAAGCTATAACTGGTTTAGGAATATCTGTATATTGCCCATTCACAGCTCCAACTCAGTATACATTATGAAGAAGAGAGGAAAGCTTTATGGACTTGCTGCATTGTTGGAAAAAAATATTTTAAAGAGCAGCTCTTAAAAACTATACAACTCTTTAGGATGCTACAAAAATTATGATGGAGGTTAAGTGGTCAACAAAGTGATTCTGAAATGGTCAAAGGTACAAAAAAGAAAAAAGAATCTATCAACATTGCCTGTCTACACTTTGCCATCTGGATGTCACCACTGAATCCACCCTGTTACTAGAAGGTCCAGAAGTAGTGTGATATCTAAGTTATTTTGAAGTTGTTGTGGAACAAATTATCTGCATTCTCTTTAGTCTTACCAATAACAAACTCATGAAAGAACCAATACAAAACCTAAGTGAAGAAGAGCATTGCTTTCCAGAGCTCCTGCCCTTGATCCCTGTAAATATCAGGAATCACTCTACTTCTCTTCCACATGGTCTGATTAAAAGTTTTTTGATATTTTATTTCACAGCTTCAGTGTTTTGAAAATGTTGTTACCCTGAGTTCCTTTCAACCAGAGAGTCATTCATCTCATCCTAAGATAGGCATCTAAGACAGGTCAGCAAATGGTCTTCTGAAGATGATTCTGTCGACTACAAAGGGATAGTAGATTTAGTTATCTAACTTTTAGAAGTCCGTAATTAGACAAGATGATTTTCACCCATCAAGCTTGTTTTAGACAACATAGACTCTTTTTCCCTCTCTATTATGGTGTAAAGTCTCACACTTTTTCAGTCAGAAAAAAACACTACCACTCTGCTAATTTTACAGTCCTGCATATAGTAAGATGGACTTTAAGCTTATTCAAACTAGACTGAGATTCCAAGCCTTTCCTTCTTCTCCTGCTGGAAATGCCAGAATACTACAAGAGTATCATTTTCTCTGTATGTCCAGATGTAACTCAAAGCAAAAGTGTCTGAAAAAGTAATGAAAAACACAGTACTTGTCACATTTTAAGCTCAGGTTCAGAGATTTCCAGTTCATATATGGTTCAAAGAATCATGTAAATATTAGGATGCTTATCCAAACTAAAATGAAATTACAGCTTCTTGAGATTCATCTGTCACTGATTATAATGGTGCCATTAAGAAAAAGCCACTTATCTCACTAGAGATGAAATACTGAGAATAACAGTAGTAAAAATGGCACTTAGAGAATTTAATGATGCAAAGCTGTGAGCTACAAGGGAGATGAGCAAGGAATATGGGAGACATTCCCCATTATTCATACCAGGAGATATAACTTGCTCCTTGGTGAAAAGAGAGAACTGTACAGTATGCAGACAGTCAGATACTGTCCACCCCAAACACTCACATGTGTCGGTTCAAATTGCTCATCAAATGATGACACTCCACTCATTTCATGCTCCTCACCCTTTTCTCTGTATCACTCCTTTGTTGTGAGCCTTTCTGCCAGTTAGTTTCTGTTAGTTTTAAAGCCAGCATGAGATTAACTACATTATGCTCCACTTTCAAGGCTGCCTTCTCTTTATCTTTATCCAGCCAAGCCTGACACCAGGATGTGCCAAACCTCCCCCAGGGATGGCAGTGACTCCCTGTAGCCTGTTGGCATAACAGCTCACTCACTTCTCTTTCTGACATGGCTACAATAAGAAGAGGGGGCACATTCTGTTTCCAGAAATAAACCAGATTACTTTAAGACTAAACCCACTGCAGCGCCAGCATAATAATTCCCTTTTTTACCATGTTTAACCATTTCTAAGGAGGTTAAAATAGCTAGTCATTTGCTTGTATGTGATTACTGTTCAAGGAGCAGTCCTCAAGCTGGGTTTATTAAGGGTTTGGGTTTTTTGTCTCAGTTTAAACATGTACGTTCAGAAAAAAAAAGAAATCAGAAGACTACACAACTCCTTGCTAGTCTCCTTAAAATACCCATATTTAGAGCTTTCTCTCAGTCTGCCCACTGCTTCTCCAACCACCCACTGCTCAAAGTTATGCTCACCTTCTTTCAAGGAACTGTTATTACTGTGTTCTTCCATGAAAATCTACATCTGTTCTCTTTTCTGATTAATCAGCTAATTGACACCTTCTATGAGGAGGCTTTTTCCATGTTTTTTTTCCTTGTTTTCACTCTCTACACAATATGTTGATTTACTCATGTTTCCAGTGTCAGAGGCAGTTCTGACTTCTTACCTTCAAACTACACAATAAGAGGACAAATGCTGCAGTGTTGTCTCCTTAAAAGAGACTTTAACATAGATGTCATTTACAAATCAAATTGACCTCTCTTAACTTTTTGCCTCTATAAACAAAGTCCCTAGTAATTTAAGTCTCTGTAAACTAATCCTTTGCATTCACCATAGTCAACAAGGTTAGGAACTTCCAGAGGGTAATCTATCCCCTGCTAAAAGAGGTGCTCAAGGCAAGCACCTGCAGAGGATGCTTGCTCCTACAGAACCTTCATACACTGGCTTAAGCTTAGCATGTAAGGTTTGGCAGCCTTAAATTGCAGGAGATGAGATTTAGCCAGTCTGTCTGAATACTGTTGAGAACTTGTAGTCTTAAAAAAATAATCTCAGTTGTTTTCAGGTAGTCTGAAATCATCTTCAAGTGAAATGAGGAGTGCTGGATCATTTATCATATTTTTAAATGAAAATGAAAGCAATCTCTGGGGAATGAGCTCCCAGCTATTACAGAAATTTTGTTTCTGTTTCTGTGTCCTTTTGGAAAGATAATTGCTCAGACATTGGAACAATGATTCAGTAGTAGCTTTGATTGTGCATCATCCAGCAGTACTCTGTTTATATACTTAAGAAATACATGTATTTGATATGGTGTTGCTAAGTACTTCTAAAGCTTCATGGCTTGCTGAGGAGGGAGAAAAGAAGAAAAGGAAGAATTGTTTTATCTCACACTTAAATCTACTTCTATATAAAAATTTTATCTTTTCTTGAATGAATTTTAAAATGTCTGCTTTTGCAGTTTGGGACTCCAAGCTATATTTCCTATGATATATAAGAAGATATATCAAAATTAGTGATATCAGTTCACCTAAAAATAACATTCTACTGAAGCATTAATACGGCTATGTTGATTGAGAAAGTATCAGTAGATTTGGGAGTATAAACTCTGAACAAATTCCATAAGCCTGTTCTAAACATAAGCTTAGTTCTACTTTTGCAGAATAACATAAACTTGTACAGATGAGAAGTATGCTAGAGTTGAGTGATTTTTTTTTATTTGCCATATGCATTTACTGCTTTGGATTTTTCTTGGTGGTTTCCTCCTTCTGCCTCTCATTTAATATCTAGAGCAGGTGCTGCCAACCTAAATACCTCCCAAAACATCCTGATTTTGACAGCAGGATCATGCTTGTGCTCTATACTTCCTGTGATTGCCTATGATGTTTGACCATTTCTTTATCTCCGTCACTGTTGCCTTTTGACATAAGTATGCAAGATTAGAGTTAAGAGAAGGAAAATATCTTCTAGGTAATATTAGCCAGTGTAACTTTTGGATTGTTTGACTACTTTCAGCTCAGCAAGCAAAGAATACAGTGGGTTTAGGATGTTAAGTTTTGAGAAGTTTAACTCTTGCTTTTGACAAGTGAATTGTTGCAATAGAGCATGGAAATACTGAGGAAAGTCTTGCTCCTTTAATGAAATATGCTGTGGCTCATGCCAGTGATCTGTACATAGAGTAAAACATGAGGAAAACTATTTTGGAATTGAACTGGTATTACAAAGTGAGTCAGCCAGGACTCAGCAGGACCGTAGATGCCTCCAGTGGTCTCCCCAAACTGGCTTCCACATTTTTAAGTAGTGATGAGCTCTTCTGCAAGTTAGTGTCTTATCCCCAGGAAACCTGATTTATGATGAACCAACCTAAAGATCTTGAGTTCTCAGACCACTGTAACCATGTTTGTTATCCGTGAGTAGTGATTTAGGCTTTCTGTCACTAAGAGATAAAAGAGCATTTTTATCAGCTTGTGTGCAGAATTTGTGAAGCGTACAGGAAAAGTCCCAGGTCACAACATTATCTAGTTAATGTTGCAAGTGGAGTCCCCTGGCAGCAAAAAAAGAGCTGTGATATGACATGTCCTTAATATTCCTCTCTTCCCATCCTTGTTAATTTCCTGCAGCACTCTGGGGGAAGCTCTCTTACCCTTTCTGGGAAATAGGGACAGCTGGATGCTTCCCTCGAGTGCCTGTGTGCTAATGCCCACAGCACAGGGAACAAATCGGAGGAATTAGAAGTGTGCATACAATTGCAGGGCTGTGATCTCATTGGGATCACAGAGGTGTGGTGGGATTGTTGACACAGCTGGAGTGTTGCAATAGATGAATACAGGCTCTTTGGAAAGGGTGGACAGAAGGGTGAATTATGCTGTATGTGACAGAGCAGCACAGATGCATGGAGCTTTGCTGTTGGATAAGTGACAAGACAGCTGAGAGCCGGTTGGTCAGGATTAGGTGGCAAACAAATATGGGTCATATTGTGTGTGTCTGCTACAGACTGGAAAAAGTGGATGAGGACTTCTGCAGACAACTGGAAAAAGGCCATGTTCACTGGCCTTGGTCCTCATGGGAATCTTGAATTATGGTGATATGTTCTGGTGTGCATAGACAACAGCTGATTGGGAAGCCAGTGATGGGAGAAGCTTTTCTCATGTTATGCTTCTGAATGAAGAAGGGATGGTTGTGGGTGTGAAGGCCAGGAACAAAGTTGACTGCCTTGACTATGATGACAAAGGTTCAGGAGCTTGAGAGGAAGAAACAAGGAAAACTCCAGGATTAAAACCCTAAACCTTGGACTTCAGCAAAACAGGCCTTGGCCTTTTTCAGAAATCTGCTTGGAAAAATGGCATGCAATACATCCCTGGAGAGAAGAGAGGTCAAAGAGAGCTGGTTGATACTCAAGTCCGTCTGAGGACTTAAGGCTAGAGAGATTTGGTCCTTTCCCTGAAGGCTGAGAATCTGAGCCATCTGTGGTGGTGGACTGGTAACTCTCCTGATGAGGATCAGAAGCTCAGCTCTGCTGTTACAGGACTCTTGTCTTTTCTTCCTTCAATCTTGATCCAAGAGTTCCTGAGTCCAGTTCCAGGATCCAGCTCCTGAGTCTAATTCCCATCTGTTGGTAAGTCCTTCTGCCACAGTATTGGTGGTGACAGTGATGTATTTGCCATCGGGGCGGGGGGGGGAGGGGGTTGGGTATGGTATTGGTTCTTTATATATTTCATTTTCTTTTTATTATTTTCATTAAAGTAGTTTAAGTTTTCATTTCCAAATCACAAGACTCTCTCTCTCTGTTAATTGCCTTTTTCCTTTCTAGAGTGGGGGAGAAGGGGGTAATAGAGAGCATCTGCCACTGGATTAGTGTTTGGCCCAGCTCTAACCCTTGACATAAGCTATCTTTGTTATCTACATTCATATTACAATTTTTTAAAATCTAGATCAGAAATGTAGAGGATGACAGAGAAATATCCTCCAAAACAATTTTAAGAGTATCCAGATTTTAAAACTGTTATCAGCAGCAACATTCAGCATGCTACAAATCATGATTACAACTGCTCTGTCCTTACCTTCTCACTCACTGTGGCCTGAACTAGGAGGCAAATTCATCTTACAACTATAGACATGTAGATTTCTTATAGTTACAGAAGGAAAACATAATAATTTCTGTGACTTCAATTGCTTTGCTAATACACTATTCTATACTTAAAAAAACCCAAACAAACAAAACACGAAACTTTACAGAAAGTTAGTTTTAATGGGGTTTTGGAAATTTTGGTGTTCTTACTAACACTACCAAAACAAACTACTGAAACTGTGCACGGTTCAGTAAATGTGTATTTTGTATAAGCCTATATAAATTTTATATGTGTTAAGTCTTATGCTACAACATCCTCAGCACCTTAAAACCTACCATAATCAATAAAACAAACATGAAAAATCTGTTTCTTGTTATTTCTGTGTATTGCTTAATTTCTGTCCACCTCAGTGGCCTAGAATTTGTTTGACAGACTCCAAACCCTGCATAGTGATTGCTTATGATTTCCTATGAATAATTTGGAACTAGAAACAGATTCTGTATCTCAAATAGGATGCAAAACTGTGTGAAATATTTGTGTCTAGTTCTGGCAAATTGTGAGATGTCTGTGTTACACCAATATATAGACAAGCCGTTGCTGATATTTTGGAGGGCTTTAAACTTGTATGAATACTATTTTCCTTGTCATCCCAAGGACTCTGCTTTGTAACTAGGCAACCATGCTATAGAGAGCAGTATTATAGTATACTTTTTTTAATTCTCTAAAAAATCCTGTAGTTATTTCTCCATGTTGTTCTCCAAATTTCTCTAAAATGCTGCATAAACGAGCCAGTCACTGGTTTGTGCCTTTGGACTATATTGTCTACACTGACTATAAAAAATACACTCACTACTCCTTTTCATCTAAAAAACTAATGAGTATTTTGAGCTGTATTGGCACACTGGGCTAATAACTCGGTGATTTCTCATCTAAACAGTATTAAGGTCTTTCAGTTTTCCTACTGAGTGGGCCAAAACTGGGATTTCAGTGAGAATTTCTGTAGCATATTTAATGCAAAAGATAGAGAAAAGATACTGTGAGGCTGCTAATAATAGAATTTGTATCTGCTCCTCTGCCTTATGAATATCATTATCAATCAGTCAAACAAAACTTGCAGAAGATCAATCAGTAGCAGAGGTTTGTAGCTGCTGTCTCAAGTTGAAAGTGCAGAGTGGGATGAACCTGGATGTATGGAAAGAACAATCTATGAATGAATGCAACATTAAAGTTACCCCTGGCTTTGGGGTCAAATTACTCTTAGCTGCTTGATAAGTGTCCCTGTTAAGCTTCTGCCATTGCTTTTATGGGGAAACTTCCTCTTTTGTAGCTCTTGCAAAATGTTAGTTTGCATAGAAGTATTGAATAGATTGGGCTTTAACCAACATGCAGTAGTAATATTAAGAAGCAGTGAAAGGACAGTTGTCTGAGAAGCCAATTTACTGTAGTAAGAACACATAGATGAGTGCACAGAAAGTTGTACTAGATGCAGAAGGTGGATTTAGTCGAGTTCATGATGGAGATTTAGGCATTATGTTATTTACTTCTGTACATTTTGCATGTGTTTATTTAGAAGACTGGCTGGTAGTTACCAGAAATTCAACCCCTCTTTGTTTCCTAAGTACTAAAAAGGAATAAAAGCAATACTCCTTTACTCTGAAAGTGTTCTGAGAATTATGCTATATTTGTAAGGTTGGTTAAGATATAAAATTTCCCCTATTACTGTATTGAAGGTTGCCAGCTCACTTGTTTGGTTTTAATCTCATAATATTTTGGGGTTTTTTTTTCTTACAACCTTAATTTCTGAATAAATGTGATTGCCTGAAAGCACTGATACCATTAAATGTAAGCTTCCAGTCCTGAGGTTTGCAGACAAAACCTTGAAATTGTTAACTGAGAGCTCTCTAAAAGCCTCGAGAGCAGAAGGGAAAAAAATTATAATGTATTACTTTTTAGAAACCTTGTTTTAAAGTCAGTCTCATGATGTTTTGGACTCTGATCCATCATTTCTGAATGTTTGAGCTTATATCTGCACGCTACAGTAGAGAGGGTTTTTTTTACACAAATGTAGATACAGAAACTGAGTTAATAGTTTGTGCTTAGCTTTCCTTTATTTTAAGTTTTCATTTGCACACATCTCCTATTTGATGGATATTTTGCCTGAAATATTTTGTTTTTAGCAATCTCTGCAGTCTTTTGACCAAACATTCCTTTCGGGCTCCATAATTTACAACGTAAGTAATAACTTCAACAAACTTGCCAGAGGTCCTTAGGAGCTCTCTCATCTATCTTTAGCTTTCCATTTGAAACTATATCTCCATTTAAATAAGGCAAGATGTTTTGATTTGAATTCAGTGGCAAATCATTCCAATTTGCCAAGATATGTCTAGACTTCAAATGACTTTGGTCTTATAACTACACTACATTTTATCCCCTTTGCAAACAGGGTTGCAAATATTTTATTGCTTAAAAGGAAGAATGAAAAGGTGAAGAAAAATGTATCAATCTATAGAGAAGTGGACTCAAATGAATAAAATGCTTACAAAAGTGTAACAGCATGTGGAAAGCTAGATATGAGTGCACTATTGAACAAGTGCCAGGAGATAGGGAATATCTTTTTGCAGGATAGATTATCTCAAACTACAGAGGAATGAAGGTAAAACTGCATCTGATGGTGTGCACCATCAGCTGAGTGGGGATTCAACAGTGGAAGGGCCTGCATTTGGCATAACAGTACTTCTCTTAACAGAACTGACAAAGCCATAGTCCTCTGTTCCTCTCTTTTTACTCTTCAGCTGATTCTGATTGCCAAACAAATGAATGATGCAAGCTTACCTCTGCATAGACTCTTCCTAAGGCAGTCAACTTAGGAGCAAAATCAGTGTTGGAGATATGAAGAGCCACCCCTATCCCCTGCTAACCTTCCCCCAAAAACCCCAAACCCAACTCAACCAACCAATCAGTCAGGCCTTAGTTGGACAGAAGTGACCTTAGGAAATGCCTGCAGTCAGTCTCCACTGATTTCATAGGGAGCTGGAGAGAACTACAGTTCTCTGATTTTCAGGTAAGTAGAGTTTGTTCCACACAAATAGGTGGCAAACATCTTAAGCAGGAAGGTGATGTGGGTAGTTGTGACCCCTACTGTGTGTCTCTAATCCATCTTCATACTGCAATGGCTTTTTGACAATTGGGCAGAGACATAAGAGAAATGGGCCTTGGCAGATGGCCAGCATTACCAAGTTAACCTGGCAGATAACCAGAGTAATAATTCAAGTGGCTGGTCTGATACAGCTAAATAGATATTTTAACTTTTGTATGCTTAAAAAAGCCAAATCTTTTGACGCCTTTTCAAACTATACTGAACTAATTAAATCCTGAGCCAATGTTAAAGCAGATGTTGTAGATCTCTCTCATAGATGTGCTTCTTTAGGCACTCTTGAACTATGACAGTTGGTACTCAAAGGCTTGGAATTTCATGAGCATCTGATGTATTTCGCCCAAGTGTGTGTTGTGCTCTTTTTAAGCAAAGGGACCTCTTGCAGGAAGGAGATATTGTTTCTCCCTTCAGAGCTACTCAAAAAGAGAAGGCTCAGGATACTGAGGGCACATTGAACAACTCTATAGCAACAAGTCTTGCAGAGTTTGAAAGGTTACAGTGAGAACAAGAGAGCAGCCCAACAGGTTTTGGAGGTGAAGTGGAGAATTTCCTGAGGACTAGAGTAGACAAAGGAGTATTTGCTACTTAGCAAGTTGTTAAGTTAGCTGCAATCATGACCTATCATCCAAAACACACTGGACTTGGAATATTTCTATAAAAATTTAATTTCCCTATGTCTTTTTTTGTCTCCCTTTTAAAAATCTAAATTTTTAAGCTTTAGTTTTAGTTCAGATGAACTTTTATTTTTGAGCCTAGTGTTAGACATGCAATAACCTAACTTTGAAAGAAATATCCAGGGGGAAAAAAATGCTGCTGGCATATTGTAAACATACAGTAGTACTAATCTCAGAAGAGAAACACAAGAAGCCTTTAATAGGATATTTATATCATTTTAAAACCACTCACAAAGTACTCATTGGATTGATTCAAATCTTCAGCCACAGTGTATTTCAGGGAAAAGTGAGCAGCTCCTTTTCCCCCTCCTTTCTTACTGCTGTTCTGCAAGAAAAAAGGAAAAAATCTCATTTAGATTTGTGTTTCTTGCTGCATGAAGCAGCAAGCTTCTTGGCAGTTTCACTGATACTTTTCTGACTGCTAAGCTTCAAAATAAATCTGAACCTCAGCCATTTTATGAGGCCAGCAGTGATTTGAAAATACCAGTGTCTGTCGTTGATATGGAAAAGGTCCTGACTTCTTGGACTGTGCTCAAAATCCATTCACCTATAACTCATGAAGCTAAACAGATAGGGCAGGCAGTGGGAACTTCTGTGTTGATGTGTGACCATTTTTCCATAGGTCTTGTGGAAATTGTGCTAGATTTCTTTTTGCAAGAGCTAGGAATAACTGATAAGTATGTCACTTTTCTTTCATGAAACAGAACTCCTTTATTATTGCATTCGGATGTAAAATGCTTTTCAGTAGAAGATCTGGGTGCACATCACAAAATTTAGATCAGAATTAGGCAACCATTTCTGTAACAACCCCCACAAAGCACCAAAATAGCTACTCTGGAAAGGAGTGAGATGAGGCAGATGATTAAATGTCAGCGAATTCTAAAGACTGTTTCTACTAGGGAGCACAAAGAAAGGAATCTTTCATTGTGCTCTATAATGTCTCTACCCTGTAAGCTGATCTGCACAGACTGATGGTTCCTATGCCATGCATTGGCTCTCGGACTGCTGAAGGTGTGCATGTCCATTTGTGTGATCAAGGTGCATGATCTAGGCTGAAATGGCAATGCTCTGCAGCTGACCTCCTTGCTTTTAACTTCAGGACATAGAGTGCTGCAAAGGGGTAAGAGTGAGATGAGGTCTGACATAATGAGCATGGAGACAAGTCCTTAAATTTCACCCAGATTGGAACTGGGGGCTGAAGAACAGTACAGGTGTGAAACTCTTGTCAATGTTTCTTAATGATTGGGCAAAGAGCTTTCTGTTAGCAGAAAACATGGCACAAGTGCCTTCACATGCCGATTACTCCACCATGGGACAGGGTGCTTGCTGATAGGTATTAGAAGGCTAGTTTTCCATTTCTTCCTAAAGAAATACATGAGGCTTGTGCAATGTGGCAAATAAATAGTTTCCTAATTGCACTGCATTTACAGAATACCTCTTATTGATTCCACACACTTTCTGAAGAAAATACTGTGAACCCTGTGGCATGTTATTGTCACTTTTAGCTTTGTAGCTCCCATTGGTCTTTATATATACCAGATTCCTGTGACAATTCTTCTCCAGTGTTTATTGTTAACCCACATGAGGGACTTAAGTTTCTGCTCCAGGAGCACTCCATAGCCTGAACAAATCAAAACCCTCAGTGACTCTCACCCGTGGTCACTTGAATAAAGAGAAGTGCCTTGAGCACATAAGGCTCCTTATCATGTTACTGAGTACACTGAACAAGTAGCTGCCTTAAATAGCTACTCTATTTTATTCTACAGACAGATTTGTGGCCTTCTACCTGGAAGAAACAGCACTCTTAATGCATGCCACATGAAGTACTTGCCTGTACACACCTTGACTACACAGAGTATACTGAGAACAAACCCTGATCCAGACAGACTGGTGGGTCTCTTGGTGCTATGGTCAGGAATAGCAGCTGCAGTGAGCTATAACTTGCTAAACTATGAGTTTGCCTGAGACCTCACATATAATTCCTGGATCTAGATTTATTAAACCTGTAATTAAGATCAAAAGAACACATTAGTGGACAGAATATGGTGTTTGTGATCTTTAAAAATACAGGCTGAAAGGCAATTTTGTAGAAGCTGCTTGGTGTTTAGAAGTAACTAGCAATTTCTTTTTCATTTGTGAATGTTTAATATTACTGACAAGTAGGCCACCTATATGCACGTGTCTAAATATGGACTGAGAAAACTAGGTTTTGGTACCCAGATAGAAACACTGTCTGTGAAGTTTCTATTCATTGTAAAACTTTGTTGTTTGTGGGGGTTTTTTCCTCCTCTAAGTGTAAGCTATTTTCCTTTTATGAAATTGCTTCCCCCCTCTCAGCTCAGATGGTTGCAGATATTTCCCAAGAATACTGCACAGAACAAAACTTTACCATGTTCCTTAAGTTTCAAGGTAATGTCCTATTCTGATAGGGAAAACAAAAGAAAAGCTTTGTGTTCATAGACAAGCTGGCAAATTTAGAAGCCATAAGTGCAATCACATTCTGGTGCCGGCAGAATGAAGAATGATTATTATATAATAATAATAAAAATATATCTATGAAGATTTTAAACTTCAGACCACAAAAACATAAAGGCTTCCCACTCCACTACTGTTCTAATATAACCATCTTGTGCTTGGTTTGTTTCTATAATGTCTTAATAAAAAATAGAATATGCCCCTGATTTTTAAAATTTGCCACATATCTGATCATATTAATAAAAAATGAATAACACAGTAGATAATACTGGAAAGAAAAATACTGAATACTTCAGTGGTAGTCCTGCTTTTAAAAAAAATAGTTTATTCATTTAAAAATGCATACTTTGATTATTTTCTCTAAAGTTGTCACAAAATTTTCAGTCTGCAGACTATTTTGGTTAAAGTACGAAAAAATCTGATGGCAGAATTCAGGTTTGCTGTGAGAAATGGTGGATGGGGTTTTAATTTTCCCTTTGTTGTGAATAAATCCTAAGGCCACTTACTTGCACATTAACATTTTGGTTGGGTTTTTTTTTAATTAATCTTCATATATTTTCTTACGATTTGTGAAATCATATTTATTCAAATAACACCTTAAAACATACCTAACTATGCAGCTGTTACATTTTAGACTAAGTGATGCCATGAATAAGGCTGATCTTATGCCTTAAAGATTTTCTTCAGTTGGCTCTTTCACCAGTAAAAGAGCTACTGTAGATAACTCTGGTCTTTCTATATTCTGTTTTAAATATTTCATGCATATCCATTCCAGAAAAATGAATCTCTTTTTTGGTTGGGCAGTTTATTTTAAAATAAGTAATGGATTAGTACTATCTTATTTGTTGATGCAGAAACTGTTACTTTCTTTAGGTTGCCTAAGGTTCCATTCTTTACCTTGATCTCATCTGCCTATTGCAATACACCAAAAAATTCAGTTTAATGTTTTTTAAAGTTACAGGTTCAATACGCTCTAAGGCTTTTCAGTTCACAATAACGACCAGTATTTTTTGTTACCTTTTTTTTTTTACCAACCTGCTTGTATCAGTTTGACTGTGTATGTCTGGTTTCAGGAGAATTGTTGTCAATTGTAGTATCCTTGCTTATTTTGTTCCATGAATTTCAGCATCCTTTATGCTTCTAGATTTGTTTCTTAACTGGCAAGAAAGAAAATCATACCTGCTATTTAAGTTTTCAACCATCTATGATTCAATTTTGCATTTATTTGATGTGTGTCTATCACACTAAATTATACAGCAAAATTAAAAACATTTAGTGCTTAATAGTCTGCATGGGTCAATAAAAATATGCCTGATAAAACTGTATTTGATAAAGGTGCCAAAAATGACGTATAGAAGTTGAGTGTGTAGAATGAAAGTAAGCAGAGGGATTTCTTGTAATGCTGTAAACATGGACAGAGAGAAAATCTGTAAGAGTTACAATGTTTTTATATGGACTTCTATATGGATAGTAAGCAACAGGATAAAGAAATGGATTCTAAAATGTGTTTTGAAGCTCCAGGGCTGAAAAAAAAAGTAGCAGTTTAAAATGCAAGTAGCCTAAAGTACTACAGAACTTACTACAAGACATAGTCACAAGCAGCTATCTTTAGAAATAACATTCAGTAAGTATCAGATCAAAATATATTCCTTTGAAACTTTGCACCACCAGTTATGTATTAACACCTCATTACTCAATGGATTTATTATCACATTCCTCTAAACATTGTTGCCATTTGGATATGAGTAATAGCATCAAGCACTGCAGAAAAAATGTGGAATTTTCGGCTGTTATCTCAGGGGGTAAAGTATCATTCCAACCTGATGAATTTAAAATCATTCTGAAGGTGAGATATAGTACTTTTATATATCTTTTTTAGATTCCATATCATAAAACCCCCACTTTACTAGCATTTAAAAAAAACCCTCAACCTTATAGAGATGGGTTTTTAACTTATGTGAAAGGAAAAACTGTGAGACTTTCAGAAGTATTAAAATGAAAACCAGACCTCAGCCATTTCCAGAGATTTCATATTATGTCTTTGGTTTAGTATTCTACCTGTCTTCATTTAAATTGTCTAGGATCAAATTCTACTGATCTTGTAAGTAATTAGACAGATATTACTGGTCCAGCTGCAGGGCTAAAACTTTATGCTATGTGGTATCCAGGAAAGCCCAAAGCATATTCTTCTGTTGACTATTCAGCACCTTGGAAGGAAAAATGAAAACCCCTAAACCCCAGGAAGAAAACAATAAACGTTTCTTCATGTCATTCGTAGAAGTATTTAGATTGCATCTCCATAGCAGTTTGCCTAGGACAAAACAATTAGAGTATTCAAAGAAACAAGGCTTTACAGTGACTTGATTGCTTTTAAAGTTGCAGTGGCATAACACTCCTCTGCGCATTACATGTCTGTCAATTCCTTCAGAATGAGGAGCCCTATAAAATGAGACAAAGAATCCCTTCTCCACAAATGCATATGAAATTGTCATACTATATAAAATCAAGGCTTTTACTGGTCCGCAGTCTGCACTAGGATATCTATGGTTACATAATACATTGTGTCCTAATTGGATTACGTTGGACAAAAATAATAAAGGTAATAGTAAATGGTAACAAAACATCCTCACAAAGTGATGTTTACTATGCTAGTCTAAAGAAAGACAGCTAAGATTTCAGCCAGGAATTGATGTCAGATTCCTGCTTAAAGATTAAGAACTTCATGTTCAATTATTGTTTGTTACTGGGATGCTAAATACATGCTGGTTTGCTGTCTTTGGCTGTCTGTTCTCATTCAGTGGTTATGTGTACCGTTGTCACCTTCAAATGGTTTTTATTTCATCTAACTTTAGATAACTGGAAGACAGTCCTCTAGTCAAAGGTAGGCATCTAGGCTTCCTCTCACTGGAGTTGACAGAGAAAATAAAGCACCTGAAAAAGGCAATTTATTTCACTTTCCCTAGAAAGAGATGGCTTAGATGCCTGTCCACCATAGAGGAAGAGTATGATTTGCTGAGGTTGGATCCCTAACTTTTGATAGTGAGAAGAATCCCACTGTACTAACTAAAATATATAAATGTATGTGCAAGAGCTCAGTCATGATACTGTCTAATTGATGTTCCTGCAAATGAAGCTATAATACCAAAATATGATTTCAATGTACAGACTGGCTCCAAAGTCAGGCCCAACTACATATGTCAACATTTACTCCTGAAACAGAATTACACCCACCACCTTGCTTCTTTGGGTAGGCAAATTTTAATCTTTTCCTATGGCTCTGACACAGTTTTATATCCAGTTGTTGAGACATTAGAACCCAATGAACCATGAGCTGAAGTACTCACTCTCATATCCCAGTTTCTTCCCCTGTGGGTGATTGAGTCTTACACAGCAGAGCTCTGAAAAGTTACCAGTATTTAGCACAGTTGGAAGAAGACACTTGCCTGGGTTTACTGTTCATGCCTGCACATCTGGGAGTAAGGCTCCTGTGAGACTAATATTAATGGACATCCAGGATTTTGGGTATTCCAACAGTATCTCCACAACCTTTCTGGAAAATTGGTACTGTTGCAATAGCTTCTCCATAAGAAAACAAAAATGTAAAACTAGCTGGAAACACAGCAATCATTCATCTATCTGTTTGGAATGCCAAAGAAAGAAGATAATTTCAGCTTTGTTTCAATTTTTTTTGATTCTCCATAAAGCCCTATCACTTTGGGTACACACCTTGTGTTTACCATACTGATATAAGCAACAATCTTTTATCTCTTAGTCTTTGTTTTGCTAGGCAAAGCTTTGTCAGCCTTCTCCCATTAGACTGATTCTTCATGACCTTTAACACTCTCAGCGTCGTTCTGTATCTGCTCTCATTTTTCTCAAATGTACTTTTTGCATAAGCTGGGTATAGCATTTGATGGGATTTTAAGCTTTCCACTTTTCTATATATCTCTACTGGAATCACATCAGTCAGTTTTTCTAGGATCACATTTACCTTTCCACTAAAAGACCCTGCAACCACAGAAATTCTAGTGACACTTTAGAACTCCTTCATTTCTCTGGCTTTCACTACTATGCTTTAAGGTAGCTTTATGTGGTAAGTCTTGCAGCATGAAATGCTCGTGAACTTTGATACAGAACATATGTTCTTAATTTTATATATGGTGTATTATTTCATCAGCTACACTTTGCTTTGTAGGATCTTGGCCTATCTGCTTAGTCTATAAATAAATAATGACAGTTTTATAAATAAATCAGTTTCTAACCAGCTGAAAATGTGTTATCTTTGTAACTTTTACCAATCAATAGAGCAGTGTGAATGACAGGCACAGGTTCCGTGGTTTTAAAAACTCTGGTATAACAGCAAATAAATATAGTTACACGTAAGAACCATATAAATATTTTGATGCAATAGCATAAAATTCTTTATTATGGCATTTCAGAATATGCTTAAACCATTTACATCCATGGCAGGCCAGCAGGTGTTTTTTAGCTGCAGGTTCAATGCTCTCCCAGTGTAAATAGATGATTAATCATTCTTTGTTGTTATTGTTTTAAAGAATAGTTTGAAACTTAGCTCACAGTGAGTGTTTGTACTGCATGTTCTTCTTGTTCTCTTATCAATACATGTTTGATTATTAAAAAAGTGCATTGTTTTCATCTGGCTGCTGGAGTCTGCATGTTGGGCTCTACTGCCATTTCTGAAGTTCTTGCTTGGTGGGAAAGTGCAGATGCAAACCTGCTGAAGAGAATAAAGCTCTGTAAAGGCAGGAAGCAACAAGAGTATCAATCTATTCAGCAAACAAAAACACAAAAATGCTGAGGTGGAGGAAATCCTTTCTCATTCTATTGCAGTGTAGAGCTTGCATGAAGATGAATTTGAATTTCATCTGCCTTCCTGTCTTGCTCACTCACAGGAAGCTTATGGATAGCTAACTCCAGTGTCTCTTTTGAAGCATGATGCAAGGTAGACATGTCAGGCTGAGCATCTCTACTGTTCTTGCATCAGGACATTGGGATGTTTCATTTTTCCACAAGATATGGTATAAAGAATGCTTGATTTTAATTATGTTGCCACAAACCAGCCTTGCCACATTCCTGTCACAAAGAGGACTCCAAGTCTCTTTTCAGACATGGGTACAGAGGTCAGGGGATGGTGACAACAGCAAGGCAGTAGATGTGAGTCTTGCTGCCTGCCGGTGCTCTACCATTGATGTACAGCCAGTGCAGGAGCTGAAGGCCAGCTTCCCTGGAGGGAAGCACAGAGCGGTGTGATCACTGAGGGGAGAGTGCCGTGGGGGAAGAGGGCTCTCTGCCTCCCCCAGATTTTGCTATAGAGGAGGACTCTCGGCTATGGTCTCATCACAAGGCGCAGGGTGCTGCACCCCGACTGAGGAGGGGCTTCCTCCTACCCACCAGAGCTGCCTTTCCTTTCTCTCAGTCATGCCCCCCCCGCCCCAGGGGAAGCACAGGTGTGCCGAGAGAGGGCATCCCGTCAAGCCTCGTCCCCTTGCCCTGCG